>KZ308197.1:989662-1109647 GCA_000376725.2 Ladona fulva | reverse complement strand
CTGCCCCCGGAAAAAATTATAGAAACACCCAACAGGCTATGAAATGAAAAATTTTGTAGTTTAATTTTTCATTGCTTATCTATGGCGTCCACCAAGTGAGGCTATCTCATATCGATTTTGTCAAATCGGCTGTCATCCGAAATCATTGAAGTTAAAAATAAAATTTGTTCCGAAGCCAGAGTTTTTCATCGTTATCACTCCTCTGCACACTGTGGCATGAGTTTGATAATTATATTTCGTGTTATCATTAATTCTTATAGTAGAAATAAAGAAGGTCGAATGAAAATGTTATTGCAATTTCCCTATAAATACTCCGAAATAATAAACTATAAACTTGTAATATAAATTATAAGTAATGAATAATTAAAAATAATAGAGAATGTTATTCGTCATAAATTTTTGTTTAATTATTTCAATTGAAGATTATAAGTCTCCGTCGCGCTGTGTCCAGCGTCGGAAAATTCTCGTAGGGGTGTTTCAAACTCGTACCTAATATTACATTGCATACGTTTGGAAGTGTCATGGAAAAATCATGCAGCACACTATTGTAGATACCCTGTCCGTCGTGTCGATAAACCTATGCAAGACCCATAAAAAGAAATGGAGAAGAAAAGGGCCGAATTTCGTCGCTTAATCAATCAATCTCGGCGTCTCTGTTCAACCCTGGACGCCGTGCGCGCCCGAGTTTCCGTCTGCGCTGTCCGGAGCAGCAGCGCGAGAGAGCGACGGCGCAGGGGGCGCTCCCCCCACATCTCTCTCCCCCCAACCCCTCATATCTCCGCCTGAATTATCTCTCCGCTCCCCACGCGCGATGCACCGCCGACGAGGGGGGATGGATTAGGTGTGTGCTTGCGTGCGTGTGTACGTGAGTGTGTGTGTGTGGGGGCGATGGAAGTGGAGGTCGGATTGGAGGCGGGACGGGACCTGCGCGTCCCTCCCCCTCCTCCCTCGGGAAGGATTTCCTTCTCCCGTGGGAGAATGGGGTGGAGGGGATGCGAGGCTCCTCTTATTGGAGGCGCCGACGATGCGCGCACTGGCGTTCTCTTTCTCTCTCGCTGCCCCCATCGAAGCCCTTTGGAAGGGAGAGTAAAAAGGGCTCTTGACCGCTCGCGACACGCCCTCGTCTCTTAAAATACTCGCTCTCTCGTTTTTTTTTGTTATTTCCTCCCACTCCGGGCTTCCTTATTTTCTCTCGTCTGCTGGTCAGGTCGTGCGTGCGTATCGCTCGATTATCCGTGGGGGCGCTGGTCTGGAAGGATGGGCTCCTCGTAAATGGAATCGGAAGGAATTTTTTATCCCTAATTCTAATCCGTAGGCCTAAAGGAGCGAATTTTTCGTCTAGTGCGCTCGTAAATAGATTTACGTTCGAGTATGGATGAGGAGAATAGATTCCCCGGATAATCGGGAAAATAGCGCCCGCCGAAGGAAAGACTAATACGGCGTCTTTATTGGGCGAGATTAAGACTGATGAGTCTTTTCTTGCGTTCGATCCATCGTTGCTATTTGTTAGAAAAGGGAAAAGATGAGCTTTCTAAGATAAATGAGAAGAAGGAAACCCAGTGTGTGTGAAAGATCCCTTCGCTTAGGAAAAATATACAGAAAAATGGAAAAAAAATTAAGTTATAGTTGGTGTATAAACCACCCAAATATGCTAGTATTTCGAGTAATAAAATTGAAATAGTACACCGAAACCTAAAAAATAAACAGAATTTAAATGCATCTTCACTGTAATAAAATTATATCGTATAGTACTTAATGCATTAAACAAAAAAAATTAAAAGAAACTTATCAGAGTAATTACCTATAGATATCTATACATATCTAAGCATGTTTTATGACAGAGCAATATAGGAAATGACAATGAACAGTGTTTAACAGTCACTGTAAAATATTTATGAGAGCAATGTACACGGAAAATATACCGATTGAAGTATGGAAATACATCATTCGTGTCATTTGTGGGAGTTACAATATGGATGCCGGCTTCGATTCCCGTTTAATTCTTTTAAATATTCTTTATATTGCTTCATTTAAATGAATTGCTAAATACGTAGTAGCGCTATGCTATTGTTTCATCGGTTTGCTTATAAGACTTTTTACTGATGAAGAAGTTAAATAACATGATGTATTCGAACCCAAATTTATGAAAACGAGGGTGTTTTTCTGAGAAAAACTACGAAAATCACCATTAAGTGAGGTTGTTGTGGTTATCATAATGCATAGTTCTGTCACAAAAATAGTCAAAATGTCAGTAGCTGGGATATAACCTCACTATTTCCTAGGAGGAGCCGAGGAAGTGGGGTATGGTACATAATTTTGACTTAATCATTCACAAATAGACTCACTGTATTCTTCTAACGAAAGAATACTTTCGATTGATGGGCAAAGCAAAGGGTTCCGTGGTCGAAATCGCTCTGACTCAGATAACGTTAAGAGGAACACGAAACAGATGCCAAGCAAAGAATGGAGGAAAAGGAAACCAGAAAACTCCAATCTAAACACCGAAAATCAGTTTTTTGCGCGAGTATAAAGTCATGTATGTTGATGTTTACCAATGGGATCTGGAATACAATAGCGAGCCTTGTATCAAATCGAAACCGTTAGAAGAAAGTTCTCGCCAGCAGCGATCAATAACATAGTCTTTATTCTTCGTTATATTCTTGGTTGTTTGTTAGATGGTATAGCTTTTCATTGTAGAAAATGCGATTTCACTATATAGGCCGATTTTAGTTATTTAAGTACCTAAATTAGTTATGGCATTTCTGTTGCTTGGAACTCGGATTTTAGATTTTTATCAATTATTTACGATACATTTCCGCAGTAGTGAGATGCTAGGTCAGATAAAGACGTTAACCTATCAAACTTTGCATTTAAAAGTTAACTCCAATAGTTTCGTAATTAGTCGCAAAAATATTTCACAATCATTAGGAAATTGACGAAGACAACATTGAATTAAAAAGTGTAAATCATTCGTGAATTTACTGTTGTGTTATATTAGAATTAGTGTAGTACTAATACTGTTCGAAGTCCTTCGACAGATGACTATCATCTCGCACATAGGCCCCCACTGGGAATCGAACCCGGGATCGCTTTCAACGAAATCGAACGCGTTGTCCATTTGGCTAACCGGGAGCCCCTATTGGAACTTGCTGATATTACACATAACGTTTTTTTAGGGTTCCTTATAGATTTGTGTAGTCCAAGGTGTGAAAACGTTGTACATTTTGGTCTGATTCCAGCTTGTTTGAACCGTCTATGCATGCGTCAGTTATTTTACCAAATGATTTTGAGTTGTAAATAGCGCGTTTCTCCTTTCTTGCATTATTTCATTCGGTCTTGAAGAGGCAATACTCACCATGGGATTCAGCATGTATCTAAATAAACGTCTTTATGAAACGGAATATTTTCTTTTGTCGTTGCCAATTCAATCAAGGACGTCTATCGTTTGAGTAGGGTCAACTCGTCAGGCTCCATTCAAAGACACCCCATGCGTCTTCATAGGCTCCCAATCAGTCTCCCCTTCCATCGTCTAAGGCTTCTTTTCCATCCCCCCTCCGCTGTCCCTTTTTTCCTCTCCTTTTAGCTGTCTTCGGTAATAGATGTGGAGGGGATAGAGGTTCCTTTTAACTTCCTTTTATTGAAGGTAATTGGATCCGAGAAAGTTTTTAAAATTTTCCGCCGTCAAAAGTGAAATAAAGTTTGTCAGTGTTCGCGAAGGAGTTCTGGGTTATTTTTGCGGAATCGAGGGAACGAATTTCCAGCAATTCTTGGTCCTTTTGTAACGGAGTTGGTTATCCGTCCTGTTTTGACTGTTTTCTTTGACATTTATTTTCAACGAGAATTTATCGGATGGAAATTGTCTCCATTGATTTGTGAAAATATTCGACTTAGATGCTGCGAATTAGCAGAGGTTTTTTCGTCATCTCCTGGAGTGACATTATACTTGAACTTCGTATTTTAGTATCTTATCTCAACTGGCGTTATTATGAGTGATTTCCCGTCAATGCGACATCAATTTGTGTGTATGTCATAATGGATGATGGCAAGGACGTCATTTATTTTTTTTAATGCTTCTTACAAAATTATCGTGTTTGTCATCTCAAATGCGAGGAATCTTCGTAAATACGGAGGATACAGCAAGACAAGATCTATAAGCGTGGTAAATTTCTGATTCAATGTTTGTGAACTGGATATTTCAAGCGTTTTATCCTTTCGTATGTTCCGAAAAAAATTTACTGAATCCGTGGTAATATTTAGTCTTTATTCTGCTGTTTCTTTTTTAAATATTCAGTGGTATTAGTTAGACGTTTCTGATTGAATTCGTCTTAGAATAAATTATTAATATTATATAATTATATTATTTGAATGCGTTCTTCCATCAGTTGTGCTGTAGTGGTTATTCAGTTTCTAGTTGCTTGATTNAGTTTTTTCTTTGTTTGTCAGTGCTATTAATGCTCTCGACTTCGGGATTTTTATCAACTAACAATTCAGGCATTCCTTGACTCCGTGGTTTTCTTCTTAATAGATTTTTTGTTTCGTTAACTTTAATTCAAGTCTCAGAATTCGTGCTTTAGGAAATCGAACACTTTTTACGTAAATATCGCATGACTGAATTTTCTTACGGTTTTATTTCGTATTTTTTAACTTTTTTATTGATTTACGTTCCTTGATAGATGTGCGATTTTTATTTCATCGTTCATTTATATCTTATCGTTGGATTCCGTGGGAATAGCAGCTAACAACTCGAAGCAATAAGCCAATAAACTTCAATGTATCGTTAGGTAGGCCTTTTGAAATTCTTCAATTGAACATTACTTTTTATTGTAGATTTTCCCCGAAGTATAAAAAGAGTCTACGTAGAGGATCGATCGAAGTTTACTCCTGTTTATTTGATCAAATTAACGTTACGTTTCTCTACGTGCTCTTCAGCTTTTCGATTTCCATCACTGTCTTCTGGTATGGATATTTGAGTCGCAAGTATCTGTGAAAAACTTAAACATCCCAAAATTTTCTATAGATTTAATTATGATCGTGATATTTGGCTAGGCGTATCTGGAAAATAATGATGACTTAGCAGTTACGTACCTTTTTCCTTCTAAATTTACTTACCAATAGTTAAGCAGTGTTTCTAGAAAATTTGAAATAAAAGTGTCTTTTCAGCGTAAGAGTGTACTGCAGTAATTCCTCCCTGCATACGTTTAGCGGAAAGCACTTCACGTTTTACTTAGCTATAAATATATATTATTATTTGTGGTGGTGGTTAACCTTTAGATAAGTTGGCAGTATCTTTACATGCCCTTTATAACTTCAGATCCATCCATTCACTTCGCATTCCTCTTGTTTTATGTTATGTTTTCCTTCAGAGTAGAATAAATTATTAATATTATATAATTATATTATTTGAATGCGTTCTTCCATCAGTTGTGCTGTAGTGGTTATTCAGTTTCTAGTTGCTTGATTTAAGATTTCAAAGTCTAAACTTATTGATTAATACACATTATGCTTTTATTCTTGATTCAGTGACACGGCTAAGGATTGAAATGAGTACACTTTTTACAACAAATTCGCAAATTAACATTCTCCGTTCTTCTTTTTCGCGTAATTGTCAATTCCAACTTAATTTATTGTTATTATATTACAGAGATATGTACTTTTTCCACGGCAATTTATTCGGGAACTACCGGTTTCGGCTATATAGCCGTTCATGAACTACTATTCACAGAACAGTGTTCTATGGACCTGATGATGGCTATGTAGCCGAAACCGGTAGTTCCCGAATAAATTTCTGTGGAAAAAGTATATATCTGAGTAATATCATAAATTTCCACAATATCACGGCCGCCTACGTAGATTTTATTAATTTATTGTTGTCAATTTCGCCATTTAATGTCGAAATACTCTCGTGACTCATTTATTATTAGTCTTCTCAAAAGTCGACTTCGTGAAAAGGAAGACCTAAGGACCCAGCCTTAAGGGATTGTTTCCCAGCACATCCAGATGTTGCTTTTCTTAATTTTTTTTCGAAATGATCCCCCTCAGAAGGAATCGCCTCACCATATTTATCCCATCGGTAGGTATTTTACATGATTTAAGCCCAGAAACCGCGAATCCAATCAAGTTTCAATTCCAAGGTTCAGTAATCACATCCAATAATTCCTCCTCCTCCTCACGAACGTCGCGTATTCAAATTTCGAGTTTGTATTTCTCGTATCCCTGATCACTTTGTGCGTCGGAAGAAAGATTCGCACGGTCGAATAAAAATTCGCTGCTTTTCCCTTTGGGGCCTAAGCTGCCGATTCCTGTTTCCGCTTCAACGTTCGTGAGATTTCTGTTTTGGAAATCCTGCGTAATTTGACATGGCGTTATGGCCGGATTGTTCTCCCCTCCAGCGATTCCCTCTTTTTACCCCCGTTTCCCTCAAACAGGCGCAACCCCCCTTATTAAAGTCCGGATCCCGCTTTTCTATTCTTTGGTTGCCTTTTATTCAAAAACCTCCTTTACTTCGACAGATTTCCTTTCGTCCGAAAGGGAAAACGTGTTATCCCTTCGATTTCGAAAACGACTAATTAAAAGCGTTTTCGGTTTGGAGACAACTTTCCTGTAAAGCTTTGCTTCATTAACAATTTCCACACCCTTACATCTGCAAGAAGGAATTGGTTGTTACTTAACTGAAAAAAGGCGGTTTATGTATTAAAAACTTGTACCGTGTTGAAATTTGTCACATTTTTTCATTTCTGTTTCAGAAAATTTATTTTTCAAGGTATATAATTATTTTGTTTAATTTCTTTACCTTTCTACAACGTATTAATGTAAGTTACTGAAAAATTATAATCAATATCTTTGTTTTGTTCTCGTTTTGAAATCCTTCGCATACGTTTCCAGTTCTTTATTTTATTTTTATTAGTCACACTTTGAAAATTTCACTGTTTGGTTAAAATTTAATTATTGCTTACAAATAGGATGCATAGTTTTCAGTTTAATCCCTTCAAAGCATGAACACATATTCCTCTTATATAGAGCTCTTATCATTTACGCATTATGCAATAACACAAAACGCACCTTGAAATTGCAATTTAGAGCTATAGTTTAATTCACATCCTAGTGGAAGAATAGCTATTGATGTTGTAAAAATGTTTCATTTTTGCAGGACTGAACTTCTTATTATCTGTTACCGACAATATATTTGAGCCGGGACATTTGGCGAAAAAAAGGACTTAGAGGTTTGTATTTTTTCCCTTACATTATGCATTTTCGTAATTACTACTTTTTAGATATTGTGAAACTTTCTATCGAAAAACATTCTCTAGTTTTTTCTTTGTTTGTCAGTGCTATTAATGCTCTCGACTTCGGGATTTTTATCAACTAACAATTCAGGCATTCCTTGACTCCGTGGTTTTCTTCTTAATAGATTTTTTGTTTCGTTAACTTTAATTCAAGTCTCAGAATTCGTGCTTTAGGAAATCGAACACTTTTTACGTAAATATAGCATGACTGAATTTTCTTACGGTTTTATTTCGTATTTTTTAACTTTTTTATTGATTTACGTTCCTTGATAGATGTGCGATTTTTATTTCATCGTTCATTTATATCTTATCGTTGGATTCCGTGGGAATAGCAGCTAACAACTCGAAGCAATAAGCCAATAAACTTCAATGTATCGTTAGGTAGGCCTTTTGAAATTCTTCAATGGAACATTACTTTTTATTGTAGATTTTCCCCGAAGTATAAAAAGAGTCTACGTAGAGGATCGATCGAAGTTTACTCCTGTTTATTTGATCAAATTAACGTTACGTTTCTCTACGTGCTCTTCAGCTTTTCGATTTCCATCACTGTCTTCTGGTATGGATATTTGAGTCGCAAGTATCTGTGAAAAACTTAAACATCCCAAAATTTTCTATAGATTTAATTATGATCGTGATATTTGGCTAGGCGTATCTGGAAAATAATGATGACTTAGCAGTTACGTACCTTTTTCCTTCTAAATTTACTTACCAATAGTTAAGCAGTGTTTCTAGAAAATTTGAAATAAAAGTGTCTTTTCAGCGTAAGAGTGTACTGCAGTAATTCCTCCCTGCATACGTTTAGCGGAAAGCACTTCACGTTTTACTTAGCTATAAATATATATTATTATTTGTGGTGGTGGTTAACCTTTAGATAAGTTGGCAGTATCTTTACATGCCCTTTATAACTTCAGATCCATCCATTCACTTCGCATTCCTCTTGTTTTATGTTATGTTTTCCTTCAGAGTAAGGATTGATGGCTCATCAATCAATCCTCACAAAGACAGAAACATAATTTCTCTCTTTGGCCTTCTCTTCAGCAGATAATCTCTCTAAATTTGGTGCTCCTTCCATTTCAGACCTCGGAGTTTCATTGTTCGAAAACATTTCTATATTTCATAATTTAATTTTTATAAATGCCGCTAGTCGAAATTCATGGGAATGTTTTAACCATGGACTTTCTAATCGATGCGATTATTGGGTTAAAATATGATCATTCCGCTTTTAAGTGGGAGTTTATACTCGATGCTTCTTTTAATTGCATCTGTCCTTCACATCTTACGTTCGTTATCTCAAGGATGAACGTTTTTCTGCAAATACCGCTCCAGGGTTATTAATGGAACAATTGTATTTTTAGAAGTTCATAATTCCTTCATGCTTTGCTCCATAGCAGTTATTACAGTTCCGTGGATCGAATATTGAAAATGAGGGAACTAGGAAAAGTCGAACTTTTACAAACTGCGATATTTATTCGACGACCATGGTTTCGACTCATGGAATCAGGTCCCTCATTTTTATCTGATAATGACACCACGGGTCGAAGCCATGGTCGTAGTGCAAATTATATTGTGGTTAATAAAAGTTAGACTTTTCCTTGTTCCTTCATGGAGCCCTTCCGCGAATTCGAGGCCCAAGCAGATTATTCTATTGGAAATGAGACCTGATAAAAGTTATATTCGCAGGGTTTAGCCTTTTGTCTCATCTAATTCTGTCTCTTGCGATGATCTTTGTCTGATTAACTTCTACACCTGCCATATATTAAGTCGCATAAGTACACATCGAAACCGAGTAATATTTAAATAAGTGAGACAGCAAACTTGGTATTTGCCACACAATTTTCCATACAATTCCACAAAATTGTGTGGAAAATACGAAGTTTGCTGTCTCATTTATTAAAATGGCGTTCCACCAAGTACGGTCAGATAATATTGATCGTATACGAGTAATATTTATTGGCCTTGAATTAATCAATCGTGTCAGGTTTTTAAAAGTACTATTTTTCATTTGAGACAAAGTTATCCCATTTTATTTTGGACCGAAAATTTGTTCTGTTAATCGCCGGTTTACGAAGCTGAATTATTAAAAATGAGTTCGGAATACACGGATCGATGTTTTTGGGATATTGTCTTCTTTATAAGTAATTTGCTTTCTACTTTTTTTGGAAACATTCCACTACGATAAATCGCGTCAATATTTTGAGGTCTTACTTGTTAAATTTGGCTTCCATTTCGCGTCTTCCATGGTAAGAATTTTCTCTAGTGTTGATACGTACGAACTTACCTGTTGTTACATCGAACTGTTGCTGTATTTGCCTAACCAGCCCTAATGCATTTGACAAATAGGATAAAGAGGCCAAGGGTTTTCGTGCCTAGTGCTCTTTATATCTTGTCGGGAGAAAAATTTTACTTTATTTCCTAGAAACTAATGGAAATATAACTTTCGGGCTGTCGAAAGCTTCGGCAAGAAGTTTTCGACCAATTAACCTAACATTAACAGAAATATAATTCCATGCTCAGTTGATATTATTGCTAGATCGTTGACCAAGGTAATACCCTCGTAGTACCTCCAAATCAGGGGTTATAAGGGGCCCTAAGCGCAAAGATTGTGTCCCAGCTAGGAATTATGAGTAAACAATCCAACTTTTCATAAAAGACACAAATATATCTCATATCTCTGTTGTTTCGCTACGGCAAATAATACGGCATAAACAAGCTAGTTTCGAATTATAATTCGTAGTATTTTTGTAAATTACAATGAATAATGGGTAGACCCTTTTAGATTATATTGTGACATAAGAAATGTAATGTATTCTATAAACTTATGTATACATACTAAACTAATGAAATTGTTTCTTGAAACAAAAAAAACATTAAAAATTGTTATTAAGAATTCATTAGTACTGTAACATGAAGCCTCTTATTGAAGACCCCATGTGGTTGAGGTCCTCAGCTGGCGCCTACTGCGTCTAATTATAAATCCACCCCTGCTCCAAATGGCGAAACCCTGTGTAGTCATCATATGAATTTTTGGGCTATCCAATAATGTCCAGGCTTCTGACGTGTATTGGTTCGAAGAAGCTGGACTGCAATTCAATTTCCCGTGAGGTTTCCGATTTTCCGATCTGTGTTCGACGGGGGAGTGCTGGGGTGCAGCCCTCGTGATTCGTTCCACCGTGCACTCCGCGATACGATTAGTCGCGAGGGAAAGCTCCACCCTTTGTAGCGTTTTAATTCCCCTCGCATGTGGAATCTGCCAGGAGGGAGCGGGTTTTTGATGTGGGCGGCGTCGACCGCATGCTTTCGGAAATAAAAGAAGCGTAACCCTAATCCGGTACGGTTGGATCGGTGCACGGAGGTCTGCGCATGCGCCCTTGCTTCCAGCCCCCTCGCCTGCTCTCGAGGGTTGATCTTCGGCCCTTCGCGTTTACACAGTTTCTTATTCCAGAGATTCGCAGCCGGTGTGCGTCGAGAAAGCTCCTAGTTTGTGCACCGCAAGATTTTCTTTAGTTCTAAATTTAGGTGTTCGGATACAATAATTTTTTATTCTTGTATATGCGTGGAACCTTGTGAGAGGTTTAGGGAGATGGTTCGTAATTATATCCCTCTAAAGCTCACTCCCATTTTAATGTTTTTATTCTTCGTGAAAACGAGTTAGTACTCGAAAAGACTAACATTTGGTGTAGACCGAAAAGAAATTTACTGAGATGCGATCCATCATCAGTAAAGATTCAAATAATCAATATAATGATAATAATTTCAAAATTAAGGATGTCATGTAATGAACCGAAAAGAGTGGGACAAAGATTGTTGTTTGTCGGATTTTACAAGTTCATAGAATTATTCATTATGATATTTTCCACTCCGATTTCTTCTCTCGTGTAGTTAAGAAGCATGGATTTCAGTGAGTAATGAAGTACATTGTTTCAGTGTCTTCTTATTTAATTTGATCCATCGTATTTATTCCAGATTAAGAAAATTTAATTGCTATCTTGCCCTGATCCATGTCGTATAATCTGAATAGAGTATTGAATATTGTATGTACTCGGCGTCAAGTGACCTCGTTTTATTATCTTTATGGTTTTCCTTTCAAAAGATTTAGTCCTAGTTTTTGTCCCATTATTAGACCTAATTCTGTATCGCATTAATCCTAGTTTAGCCAGTCGGATACAAAAGGGATCCGTATCAAAATAAAACGTTTTGAATCGATTTTTTCAAATGCCCCCGGTGGGTAGTTAGCTGGTCCCATATATCGCCCCCACTAGTATCTTATGATATATTACAAGTGGGTTGTAGGCGTCCCAGATGATTGTCCTCTCCTCTGGTTAGGGAAGACTAAGCACCTGGCGCAGCTAAATTCTCCAAGCCACATTCCCTGCATTATCGCTCGATATAAACGAAAGTTCGCTCCAAGTAGTGTATAAATTGGAAATATTTAAGCATGTCTTATATTGAGGGCGTGTCATAAATTCCACGAACATCAGATGCGCTAAGAGAGCAATTTTCCAGGGCGGCCTGAAAATCGTCTTGACGCCTGGGTCAAGTTTTTCTGCTTTCTTTCTTCTTTTCAGTCGGAGCTGCTTTTTTTCCTCTATCACACTGGTTTGACAACATATTCATTGTTTAATTTACGGAAAATTCTAAACATATAGTTACACCAATTTTCCGTGTACTCGATTTCTCTCTGTGTCGAATTGCAATGGCGCATAAGAAAAGGGTACGACTTTGTCCAATCAGACAAGGGTAATTTGCCCAAATTGCATCTTTGAAGTAGGTTGAATATAAGCTGGTTATTCTGTAGTTTTCAGAATGCAAACTCGAGATTGAACAAAACGGTTCGACTCGATAAGTAGTGCTGCATATAGCTTGTTTTTGATGCACGTAAGTACAACGTACACACATCAGTGTCGTTCCTCCGCGGTGGAAGTATACTATGCATAATATAGTATGTGATAATAACTTTCCCATTTCGCAACACTCCACCTTGATAACCAGTCCTTGCTTACGTACGACTTTTCGTGTATTCCCTTTTGCTTGGCAGACCAATTTCGACCCCATTCTTCTGGAACTCGTTTATCTCATCCAATCAGCAATCCCGCGGCCTTACTCTAATTTTTTTCATTCACATTGTCACATATTCTATCTTGAAAATATTCAGGTTATTAATATAAGAAATTGTATTGGGTTGCAATTATAAGTAACATAAACATTCAAGTATGCCTTAAAATGTATCTGCTGAAATTTTAGTTGAATTTCTCTTTGAAAGATACATCGGCTAATAAGTGTCAATGTGAAAGAATTTTGACGAACATTTCTTCCGCCATTTTCTGGGCTTAGCCAAGAAATGCCGATATGTTTAACGGAGCTTATGTTTGATGACCGCGTGTGTAGCACACTAACTCTTAAGTAATCAAAAGTGACCTAAACGTGATAGGTTCTCTTCAAGCGTGCTTACCAATGCAAAAATCGTTCCATTAAATTTCAAAGAAGGGAAAAGTCCAAAATATTACATCGCATTATAAAATATCAAGTTTTCATAATATAAGGTAGAATCTATCATAATTCATAATATAAAATAAAATAACAGTAGAGACTAACAAACACAGAATACACAAAAAGCCTAGCAACAGTCTTAAAATGAAATTCTAAACTATTTTATGCGTAATAGATTATTTAGTCAGGAAACACGCAAATATTTAAGAAAATATGGTTGCGATAAAAAAACAATTTTGAGGATAAAAGTTTTCAATTTCTCTTTAACGATGGTAAATTTATGTTGAATGTATCTATTTTGTCTCCTACAGAATTATAATTCCTCATTACTAATAATACAGGGGAAAAATATGTGTAATTCCTATTTTTCTTTGGTAAGGAAAAAATTAAGTTATATCTAGAGTTTTTTGGAGGAGCATGGAAACTTATTTTATTGAATTGATAATTAATGATTATTTACGTCAATTTCACTGCATCTTAATCCTATCATTGGCATAATAAAATGGATAATACCAGCATCTCACTCTATAGTTTGGTACCATATGGGTTCATAAGCCCTTTTTTATAAAAACACAGCATTGTTGCCATTAAATAAAATGGATAACAAATGTAATAAATTTTATCAGAATCTGACTATATGGTTGACAACACATTGATTCGAAAGTGCTTTATTTTTATAAAATATAGCACTCTTGGCTTGAATAAAATAGATAATAAATAATAATAGATTATATCAGAATCTCAATCTATGGTTCGGCAACACATTGGTTCATAATTTTATAAAACATGGCACTCTTGCCTCAAAAGGTTCTCCATCCCTGGCATAAGGGAACGAGATAACACAGATCCAGAAAAGCCTGAAAAACGAGGCGAGCGATTCCGGTGTCCGCGTTCTCCCATTTCTTACGTAAAAAGGGAAACCTTTGCGCCGTTTATCGAAGCCACCTCCTTCCGTACTTTCTCCCGATGGTCAACAAAGGGAGAGGGAGTGCAAATGAAGGTGTCACGACGCCCATCCCCTCCGTCTACCTGAGCACGTGCCGTACCTTGACCGCTACGTGAGCGTCCCCAGACCCACCATTGGATTTAAATCTCGGAATCTCTTCCTTTGAAGGTTCACGTTCACCCCCTCTATCTTCTCTTTTACCTAACTCCCGCTCGTCCATCAAATTCTCTTTAGCTCTTCTCACGTTTCCACCCCTTTCTCTTGTCGTTGCGTGCTGTCCAAACATTAAAGAATCTCGTACTACATAAGAGGCTTCAGAAGTTACCACTTTCGCCACTGACCGAATGTGGACGCTTCTGGAAATTGCTGTTGATGAAATGTTAAATGGTTCTCTTAGCCTTATTGTATTTTGTGGGTGATGGTGGATGATTGTCAGGTCCAAATAGATGCTCCAGTAGTTTCTAGTTAAAGTTACTCAGACCACTTACGACGCTTCCGTAAATTGCCTATATCATAGTAACGACATTAAATATAAAAAATCATCGTAACTGCAATTGTAATATGAAGATGGTAATAGATGAGTAATTAAGTATAACTCGATCTTTTTTACCCACGAATGAATTCTCTTTAGGGTTGGCTTTTTCTGAGAAATCTATTTTTAGTCAATATTATTGCAGTGTGAAAATTATTAGTTACAATGTTTCGAATTCGGTTCGTAAAATTACACATACGCCCAATTAGCTTTGGTTTCCTTAATTATAAATCTTTAAGAATATAGTTAAGCTGCTCTTTATAAATTAACGAGTAATTAATTACTCGGTGTAGTTTTGTTGTGAAGGATGAAGTAGCTTTCTGCTATTTGAACTCTTTCCAATAAGAAAAAAAATGACGAAACAGATTTAATTCATTCTTATAGTGATATTCAGCGATAAAGGTAGAAGTTTCATAGGAACCTTAACTGTCGATTAATCAAACAAATATTATTATTATACCCTTTAATGGCGAGGTTAGGCCCGAGTGGGCCTCTCTTCCACCTAACATCGTATCTTATTGTACATGGGTATTTAATATTTAAATAACACAAATTTTAAATACGTAAAAAACAAAAAAAAGATTTTGTTTGTGAGACAAAATCTCCACAACTGAGAATGGTAGAGAAACACCCACACAATTAGGGGGATGAGAAAAACCCGCGGAAACGTAGAAAAAATATAATTTAAAGTTAAAAACATAAAATAGAAGTATATAAAAAAATAAATGATCTGTATCAAAAACAGAGATGTATATATTTCTAAATGTTAAAAATGAAAATCTGTAGCCGATGGGGTTCGCCAAGTATACTGCTATTTTGCTTATTTTTAACACCAAAATAATGCACATTTCCAGGAATTGAAGTATGGAGCCCTACGAGTGAAAATTATATCCGTTATTAATCGTTGCTATCGTCACAATCTGTTTTCATGACTTTTACTCTTAGAAACGTTAGGTTTTAGGTAATCAAGCTTCATTCCTCATGATTCGTCTCCAGAAATTTTCCTTTTAATCAAGATTTTCAGCAACATCTAACCAACCCGTCCACAATTTTGTCTTCTCATCAGCTGAAACCAATTTCCACAGGTTCGTTTCGGAAAAAGGGGAAAACTGATTCAATTATTCTGTTTCGGGTTGTTTTTAGGGATTTGAATGATTTTGCTCGAAAGCCAAGACGGTGTGAAAACCCACGATTTAGACGGAGGGATTCGCAAGGGCGGAATTTTCATCTTTCCTCGGGAAAAGAAGCTCAGAATCCTCAGCTGACGTCCCCACTCCCGTACACCTGCTCCCACCGCGAGCCTCTCTTGCCCCCTCTATCTCTCCACCCATCGCCAACTACCATCGCCCCGCCTTTGCATAACTTGTTCGTCTCCCTCCCACTCCTACCCATCCATTTCTTTCCTCTCTTTTCCATCTCCGCTTTTTCCTATCCCCCTTTCACGCGCACTTTTTCCTTATCATCTGTGTTATAGTGCAAAGGTTTGGGGAGCTAAATGTGTGGATGCTTTTGTATGCCGACGATGCATTCGTTTGCTTTCTTGATTGCGGAAACGCCGAAAGAAGTTGCTATGAGAATGGGTCTGAGGATGAACGTTGCCTAAACAAAGGTTCCAAACCCCTAAAGGGAGTGGTATGACAGTTGTGTAGGTTTATGGATTTCATTCGTAAGGATTTTTATATCTTCCTCCATTTTTTTCTACCAGCTCTTTATATTTTGTCTTTTGGTACGGGATAGAGAAAAAAATCTTTCATTTACTTTTGTCTCAGTCTTGTTCATGGCTGTGATGATATGAAAGCTACTGAGGTATGAGTCATGCTGGTTAATTAAGGATTTTCCTTATGCAATGTTACAAAAAGCGTTAGGTACTCGCAGAGTTATTGTACTTCATTAACGTGGGCTTGTTCTGCTTATAGCCTTCTGGCTCAGTGAGGAAAGCAAGGGCAAACTACCTCACTCCTCCTTGCCTAGTAAGCCTCATTTCCCTCTCCTAGCTATTCGTAGCTGATGGTAGAGGGGATGAGGTCCCACCCGGTCTTCTGGCTAAATAACTTTACAGACTTCATATTGCAGAGCTTTAATTTCGGCATTTACGAATGAAGATTTCGATAAAGGATAAGGAAATTTATATTTCATTTACTTCAGTCACATCCTCGGTTTTGATGACGCATTGGTCACTTGGACACGAGTGATTCTGAATAATGATTTTTAAATTTTATCCTTATTGGATTCTAAGGCACGTGTTATTCACGCTGTAATTGTGCCACTCTTACGTGGAGTTGTTCTGATATCAGCATATTGAGGAAAGCAAGAGCAAACTAGCTCACTCCTCATCTTTCCTAGTCACCTCTTTGCCCTCCAAGCTATTTGCGGGTTAAGGTGAGGAGTGGAGGGGATGAGGTTCAAACCGCCCTACGGGCTGTATATTGTTCAGACAGACGAAATAAGGAATCCCCAGAATAAAAAAATGAAGATATAAGCTTCGACTTTCTCGATCTTTCCTCTTATTTAAGGTGTTCCATAATTTATACTTGACGTCATATGTGTTTGAAAGAGTTTAAGTGTCCTTAATTTCAATTTTAATTCTGCAGCAAGCATATTTCTTCGTTGCAAAATTTCGTATATCAGGTATTAGCAATGGACGATATTCTGGAGCGACTGAGAATGTGGTCTCGTCGCTCTTCTGAGTTTTCTATCTCGTGAAATGTATGCATTGATTTCTGTTTGTTACAAATTAATTTCCCTAATGATTGCTACGCAATTAATCATGGCGGCACGAAAGAGGTCGGGGTCTGAATATTTTTTCCTCCTCAATTCCCAGCTACAAAAATGCTAGGAAATCTCTCGTATTCAGTTTTCATGTAGGTAGTACACTTTTTTAAATTTATTCGATCAGTCGTTAAATCTTAATTTTTTGTAAGTACCATCTCAGAGAAATTTCCATCACAGCTGTTACCTTTAAAAATGGATGGCGTATGAAAACTTCCATAAACAATAAATTCTTCTGGTCTACGGATTCTAAGACAGTATATTCTCAAAAGCGGCCATGTAAATTTTCAAGCCATCGAAATGTAATTTCAGGTGGATTATAAGGATCAAAAAAGGTCTCTTAATTAAACAATTATTTATTTTCCTCTGCCCTCACAAACATCCTGTCATTGGACAAAACCATAGAGGCGTGAACGGTTACAATTGAAGAACACAAACAACCATTCCTTAACCAGAAAAATGGGATTAGCCGGTACTCGAACTCGGGACTTAGGGTTGGAGCGCCTGCACGCCAACCACTCCGCCAACGCAGCCGGTGATCTGATTAAAATAATTATCTGTAATTGTTGTCAGAAACGGCTATTAACGAAATCTCCAGCTCTAGTATATCTTAGGATCAACCACCTTCACTATCATTTCCTCCTAAAACTTCTTTAAAAAATGCTATCCAGTAGAGAGAGAGCCAATCTACTTACTTATTTACTTATCCCTGATAGACTGTAATTATAGGCGGTACACCGGACCGTACGCTCATTCTAAGAATACAGCTTTTATAATACGGGTTTCGGAATAGGAATCGCTTTCTTGCGTGGATCCGAAGTATCTTCGTGTGTTCAGCCGGTAGTCTAAGAAAATACTTCCATACACCTATTTTCCTCCCTGGTCTATCCCAGAATAATTTGACGGAAACCCAGTCTTTGATATTTGTTGTACCTCTTATCCTCCGTGCGCAACGCCCTAGTCAATCGGATATTGCTTGTTTTTCCTCTCGTTCTTTCTCCTTCACTCTCATCTGTCTTCCAAGGGGCAGGGGTCATGTTGTAGGGGTGGAGAAGGTGGGCGGAGGCTTGGAACATAATGGAGTGGAATCGCTGCGAAGGAGTGTGGGTTCCTCTCCAGTCATCGTATTGGCTGTCCATGGAGGACTGGTCGGAGGAGATGAAATTGAGAGGCCGCCTTTGTTACGCTTTCCCTCCCCTACGACTGTCCACCCGGCTCACCTTCCTCCTCTGCTCTCTCCTCTGGCTAACCTCTTGACCACCGCGCCGCCACTTTTCCTATCTGTGGTCTTCTGCAAGCAGGTGCACACTGTCGCAAGTGCTCTTTCATTGAGCTGGTTATTGGCCTGGCGAGGGTCGGTAAACTTAACATTAAAAGGCCCATTCGCGCGGAGCATTTAAATCACCCAACGGCCAATGACGTCCACGGTTCCCTTAGAACCCTCTCCCTTGTTTTTCAGCCGGCTTCGAAACTGGTTATGCGGTGATGGGTATCTGCGTTTGGCGGGCGAAAATGTCTCTGGTCCTCGGGAGTATTTGCTTTGGCAGAGGCGTCATTTGGGACGGGCTTTCGGACGCTTCTAAGGTCGACTGTGCAGGATTTAGTAGGATCAAGAGGGCAGCAGTAGGTCGAAAACGATTTTGGATCGCTTCCAGATGGGCCGGAAAATGGATGGATTGTGGAGTTTCTCGTTACATCCCAAGTACTTATACGTGCCTTCGGAGTCATTCTGAAAACCTTCTATCCCGCTGACCTTACGGTTGGGAAAAATTCAACGGTAAATTGCGTACTAAACACTTATATGGGGATAAGCGGAATTACAGTCATACCTCGGCTTACGAAGGTAATTCGTTCCGGAGTCACATTCGTTGCCGTAACGTGATGTTGTCAAGCGTCTCACTTCTCGCGATCTTGTACATGAACAACCCATTTCGGTTGGTGGGTGTCCCCTATCAGATGTAGTCAGCTCATTTCTTTGTCACGCATACAGACCGAGAACGTAGGAACCTAGACCAACCTTTTATAATTGCTGCTTTATGTTAGCGCGCCACTAAAACAGTCGTTATCCGAGTCTGGGAAACACTGAAAAGGATCTTCGTTAGCCGAAAAATTCGTCAGCAGGGTCATTCGTTAGCCGAGGTAACACTGTATATGGCATTGTTATTTGCAAGATAATTCTAGTATTCCTTGGTATCTGGTAGCAGTGAGCTTAGGTATAACGCGTAAATAGGCCAAGGTCCACTCGCAATAGTTAAAACAGTTTTAGCAACATTACGTACTCTAAATTCTGTTTACTTCCCAAATCAATTCTGGCTTTGGGAGCAAACATTTTATCAACGAAATAAAACCTGATAACAGAGCATTAGTAGCAGAAGATTGGTGTGAGTGTACACCCGTAGCACATTTACCATTCTCATGAATCAGTCTTACACGTCTGCCTTTCATAATCTCCCTTTTTCACCACGAAATCGTCGATGAGCGCAATTCAATGGTAAGAATCCGTAGGAAATATTTGCTGATACGAGTTTCTTGTATGGAGAGATTGGAAATTTTTACGCCCCTTCTACTGTCAATGCCCATCAGTTTTACGAAGGGAGTGATAGGCAGAATTCTACACCATGCTATTATGTGACGAATCTAGTTCCCCTCCGCTGAGCTATCCCTGAATGGACCTTTTGTGTGGAGATTCCAAGTAGCTGAATCATCATGGAATGAGAATTCTTCCATGAGCTTGATGATTGCAACCATATATAATGTTTAGACAGTCTCAGTTACAAAGGCTACATCACTCGTTACGCTCACGCGGTATAAATATAGGCATGGGTTGCAAGTCGTTAATCGTTTTTTCGTGCATTTAACGAAAATGAAATAGATTTCATGATTGTCACTTAGACATATTTTGGTAATTCTCGATAATAAGTGATGCATCGTTATAGAACAATTCACGAGGAATTTAGTTCCTTTATGGGTCATTTTCGCTGTCGGAATATCTGCTTTGAGAAATGCCCATTTCTCGATTTCCGTTTTCCTAGTTTTCTCGCGTCTTACATGCTCGTCTGACTTATTGCGCCCTTTTATCTCGAAAATGCCTCTAAAATACATCGTATTTCTTACTCTTTTTCGACATCTAGATAGACGATTCATCTCAAGAACGAGCTTTTCTCCTTTCGTTTTCTCACCCTCTCCTTCCGCCTTCTTTTTCTTCTTTCTTTCATCCACCCTCACTTCTCTTCTTCCTTTTCCACCGCTTTAACACCCCCTAGAGACCCATCACCTTCCAATTTCCCGCTTAATTGGATGCGCCTCTCCTTTCCCTTTGAAGTGTCCTCCCCTCCATTACGAGCTTCTCGCTTTTTCCTTTACTTTCCCTCATCCCACGTCTTTCCCGATTCGTTTTCCAACCTCAGAATCCCATACTCTTACATTTACATCCTAATCCCTCTCCATCTTCGTGGGTTTCCCATTTTATGCGTTCTTTTCTTCCTACTTCTTCTTGCCCCGAGTTCCTAATCTATTTTTTCTTATCCTTCTGTTGCCGCTCCTTACTTTCACTCGGGGAATCCCCGTATCTTTTACATGTGCAATTTTTTCCTGCTTTGTCATCTGGTTTTTTTCATGTTTTTTCCGTTGGTGAACTTAGCACGAAAGCCCTATTGAATTCAATCCAAGGATATTCATAACGCAGGAGCGACTCGTCTAGGATAAGACGATTCGATTCAAAATAACATTCGCACAATTATTGTATGGTTATGATTACTGCTTTCAGTACTCATTACCTGTTTCCGTAGGATCCAAAATCCATAAATACCCTTAAATGCTGACAATTGTCACACTTGACACACTTCTTCACCCGTTAGTTTTAGACAAACTCAATATGCGAAGGCGTTACTTCGTATAAGGCCATAATCATGGAAAAGAAATATCTCGTACACTTCCGTAGATTTTAAATCTACGGAAGTGAATGAGATATTCCTCTTCCAACGTTATTTTTAGTTTTATTTAGTGTTTTGACAGCTGAGGTATTTCGCATGTTTTTCACACCCACATTCTCTTTGTGGGTGTTTTTCTATATCGAAAACATTTATTCTGTGATAAAAAAATCAGTTTTTTCCTCCTTAAAACCATTCTTTCTTTTCTTCTTTCATTTTTATTTCCACTGAGCTTGTTAAAAATCTATGAGGTTGTAGCTTAATATCTTAATAGCATTATTTTGACTAGCGTTAAATGGAAGATGGGATTCTCTAGCCCCAATTTAGCCCAATAAAGACCTCTGTCCGTAAAGTATTCAGACCGAAGGTTGTTTAAGACCTTCTCCCCTCTACCGACAGCTACGACGAGCTAGGAGAGGGGAAATGAGGCTTACTAGGCAAGATGAGGAGTGAGGTAGTTTGCCCTTGCTTTCCTCATTGAGCTGGAATGCTATAAGCAGAACAAGACGACGTTAGTGACGCACAGTTACTCAAAGAGTAACACTTTTTGTAACATAAGGAGAAACCTTAATGAATGCCATTATTCGGCATAACTCATACCTTAGTAGCTTTCATATCATCACAGCCATGAGGAAGGCCCAGACGAAAGTGTATAAAAGATACTTTTTTCTCTGTTGTACCAAAAGACAAATGATAAATATGCCATGCATCGAGATATAGTAGCAGTACCAATAAAGACGTATTCTGCTGTATTGTTTTTCGCTCGTGTGGGCCCCACCGGGAATCGAGCCCGTACCACTTTTACCGAAAGAGAACGCGTTACCCTCTTGGCTATTCGGGTGCCCACTTCTTCACCCACACATCTTTCTCTAGTGGACAATTATAGTCAGTATCCATGTTCCTTTGGTAATCATTGAAGTTTTATGTATCGTGAGCTGGTTTCCGCCAAATATTCCTTAACCTGCCACGTATAGGTAGAAGCTACTTCCACATAGTGGAAGTAACCCTGAAAAGAAAGACTAAAGTCATTGTTACAAAAAAAATCGTTGCCTTGTTTACTGGCTACCAGAGGTATCATTTTATTTGTCTGATTATTAATTAATTATAATGATATGTAATAACCTTAAATTAAAAAAGAATTAAGAGTTCCATGAGGTTTTGGCCGTTACTAAGTTTCCTGTTGCTGATCTAGAGAAGCATAAAACGCATAAAAACTATGACAATGCGTTGCCAATATGTAAGCGAAAGTTTTTTGGACTCGGATGAGTCAAATAAGCTTATTGGTGTCTTACGAACCGAATCTTCTTTAATTATTCTACAAATTCATTATTTTCCTTGAGTATTAATGCATTCCGCATCTTCATGCTTGCAAGAATTTGTTTGATCGTCTTTTTTTTGTGGGTAAAAGCTTCTATTGCCTTAAAATTATACCAAGCTCGTAAAATATATCCCAAAATATGGTTTTGACTATAGTTCCTGAAAATTTAGCCTACAGATTCATTTAACGACAGAAAAAGGCTCTAACTCCGCCGAAATTCTTAGTTGCGAATATGGCCGCGAGATGACAGTAACGTCTCAGAACCCTCGCAAAGAAAAATCGGAAAATTTTTCTCCGAAAGATTCGCTTCATTTCATCCTCGAATTGGAAGGTATTAGCCATTTTCCCCTGCAGATTTATTTTCTTTTCTCTCAAATCTCTTCATCCATTCCCCTTATAACTTCGCTCCCTCGGTGTGCTCACTTCCGGTTCTTTTCATTTCCTTTCATTCGATTTTCTTTTATTTCCTCAGCCCCTTTCATCTTTTCTCCTTTCTCGCCTTCTTTCATCTTCTCCTCCTTTTTTGATCGCTGCTTGGAAATACTTCTCTTCTCTCCCTCAGTCGAATCACATTTTCCCCATTCTCTCCTATGACTTCTGTTGCTCAATTGGGCGTTCTTTTCCCGATTTGCATTTTCCGCGATCCCTATTTCATACTCCATTTCGCACGCTTTGGCCACAATGACGAGTTTTACATTTTCTGGCGGCCGTCTTAAGAAGGAGGGCGGCGATTCAAGAGAAAAGTAATCCCGTTTGAATAATCAGGTCGCTCGTAAATTCAGACTACCCAGCATTTGGAAGAAAGTTCGAGTTTATGTTCTTGGCAAGAAAATTTCCTTCGGATTCGCCAAAAGAAATGTAAAATGATGATTTATTCGTAGAAGTCCAAAGCATTTATCCATTCGGAAACATTGCATACCCTAGAGTGGTAGATAGCATAGATCTATCATTTCTCAAAATTATAGATAACAAATGGCAGGGCACACATTATAGACTTCTTTAATAGGTACAATTCTACATCTACAGAAATAACCTTCAAGCCCCCTTCGGCGTTTGGCAGGGGGTGTGAACACCAAGAGTTCTAGTACCTATTAAGCTTATTGTTATCCCTTCTCGTTCGCGGAAAGAATGAATCCCTAAAACGACTTTTCCTAGCATCAATCTCTCTTATTTTACGCTAATTGTCGGCCGAAATAGCAGAGTGGTGTCATAATACCGATTACGTCTTCCTCAAATGTACCTTCTGTAAATTTATCAACCAACAGTAACCTAGCTTTTAATCTGAATTCTGAAAACAAAACAGAAAAAATCTGGGTATAACTCCTGATGGTCAGCGCAGGTGTCAAAGCCAGTATATGTCGTAGCTGATAGTATGAATCAATGATCATGAAATGGTATTCTTTAGTTACGTTTGATATTACTCTAGCGGTGCGTTTTGTGAAACGTTGCTACGATAGATCAGTGAGCGTCGCTCAGATGCTTCGGGACCCAAGATGGGAATCTATAGAAGTTAAAAGATTTCAACAAAGGTTTAATTTACTGGATAAATTTAGAGAAAGCACGTTCAGGCATAATGTAGCCGTTATAATGCTAAAAAAATAAATCAATAAATCTAAACAGTCCGGCATAGATAGGCCCAAGGAAATTGATTCAAAGAGTAGATACAAATTAATAGTGAGGAAAGTTGATTAATAAAACTAACACATATGACTAGATATTGATACATATAAAACACAAAGATTTGGGTTTTGGGGAAAAACTCTTCAACTGAGGGTTTATGGAGAAAAACCCAAGTGTAGGGAAACAGTCACACAAGAAGCGGGCAAAAAACCCTGACGTAAACACAGAGTTAACAAATACAATACAAATAGTTAGGGATGCAGGTAATGTTCAACATATTTGTATCGTCATGCGCGATATTGTATCTGCACTTAAATGTATCCGTTTTTTCATCTACATCTACATATGTACCATGCGAACCACCTTTTCGCATGTGGCAAGAGGTGCACGCACCATGACTCTGCTCCCCTAATCGATTACTTTCGTGTATCGTTCGCAAAAAAAAATGAATTTTTGAAACGATTTGTTCTAGCATCTATTTCTCTGATTTTTCTCTACCTGTTAGAAAGGCATGTAACAAGGAAGGACTCGTAATAACGGCTACATCTTCTAAGAAAGTACCTTCTATTAACTTAATAAGTAAATTAAGTCTTTGTTTAAATCTTAATTTTTTCACTCTTTCCATCGTTTCCCCCCTTAGACTGAATATATTTCGTGATTCGAAGATTTTCTAACAGCATAGTCGGCGCTCATATTTGTTTTGCGTGAACTGTTATTGTTCCAACAGGTATTGTACAAAACATTTTCGGAAATGTATTGCGTTTTCGATTTCAAAGTAAACCTCCCCCTCAGTCAAAAGATTACGTATTTGGAGTGGCTTCGTGTTTCTGGAGGCGGAGGAGGCAATTATAGCTATACCTTGGCGAAATCCGCCGGGTTGTGTAGCATTCCCCCGCTCTCGGATGCTTCTTCCTCGCATCCGAGGAATTTCGGCGTCCTTTGATGAAGGAATGTCTCATAAATCGTTCCTCTCGCGCCGAATCCCTTGTGCCCACGAGGAACGCCGGAGAACCTCTTCCATAAGAAGAACACGCGGATTCCTCCAGAATTCGGCACGTTCCCGACGCATCCTGGCGATTCGAATACAACTCGTTTTAATTGATAAGAGGCATTGTCATTGTTGGCGGAGCGTCTTTCTTAATTGCTCAGATCGGTATCTTTAACGATTCATCGTAATTGAAGTTGGGATGACTTCATTTCCTCGGCTCCCTTGAGAAATGTATTTACTTGCGCTTCTTTGGAAGAGACGGACAATTTAGAAAAACTTTTCCAGTATAAATACTGTATGATTTATTTTCGTTTATCATATGAGTAGCAAAACGTTGATTACGGGTGTGTATATGTTTTGGAATTTTTTGCGTTTTCGACAGGAAAAACTTTGTTTATGACTGAAGGAGAGGAATTGATCTAATGAGAATAGTATTTGGAGTAGGATGCTCATTTGCTCGACTTAATTTTTCGATGTGCTCGACGTACATTAAACATTTGGTAGTCGATGTTCTTGAGAAATCAACTTTCTAAATCCAACGATTTCATATTTTTTCTAATAATTTCGAAAACATTGACGCTACCCTGTGTCTTCTAAGTTATTTTTTGCCTTGAAATTATGCATGAATTATCTTTTTGGTATAATTAAAAATAAAGGTGATAATTGGTCGTAATAGTAAAATAATGCAGAGGAGCGTGAGCCAGTGGTAGATTCTGAACATTACTTTGTTGCTTCTTTAGTTAGTGTTTGATCTTCGGAAGTTTTCGAGAGGGAAGCTAAGGAAACAAAAATTTAAACTATTGTTGTTATGTAGGAAATTAAAATGTTGAACTATACGATATACTGTTCACAAGATGCGAAATAAATCGATACACAATGGAGCATGTAGGAAGAAGTATGAGGTGCTAGTCGTTCAAATTTCTCTCGAGATGAAGAAAGTAAAAAATAACAATTGACTTCAGCTGCAAATGCACCATTAATTAACAATTTCGATTTGTTACATCGAGTTGCGAGTCGAACGAAAAAGTCTCAACCATTACGACTGCGAGCTTGCAACTAATGGATCGTAACCTCGTGGTAATTGCACTATGTATTAGCTGTCGTTGAAAATGTTGTCATTGAGTCTGCGGTTAATTATTAGCAATTTAGAAAGATGGAATTGCTATCTCAGAACGGTCTTGCATTTGAAGCCGGTCATTAGCTCAGCGAGGGGGTTCAGGGTTAACCACCCCGCCAAAAGGGTCAACTCTTTTAAGAAAGATATCACAATCTATATCCCCAATCTCGGAAAGATCTTACCTTGCCAATAACCGCATGAATCTCCTCGTTTTCTATCCGGTTAATTTTTACGAAGGGAATTTTGTAACATCTGTTGTATGACGCGTGCATAATAATACCGTTCCTTGTAAGGTAGGCATATTTTCGTTACATAGATATATCCTGGCTGTGCCCCTGAAGCCCGTAGAGAACCCTATGAAATTACCCTTTGTCTATTGACATCGAGAATTTGCCGATGTGAGGAATTTGCAGCATACATTCAGATCAGGACGTAGTGTGTAACGCCGCGGATTTTAAATATTAACATTCCCGACGCAAGGGAAGACATCCCGAGGGAAAGGCCAGCTCGCTCCGAGAGGAAAGGGTATGTGCTGGCGTCGTGGTTGGGGTGCAGGTGGAAGCGATTCATCTTCCGCCCGCCCCATGCCTGTGCCTGCAACCCATTTCCGAATCCCCGAGCGTCACTAAGGCTAACGTTCAATACCTGGATGATAGTAATACGAGATTAGAACTCAAAGTATGGGTTCGAGATGGCACATGTTGGGGATTTCTTCGATCGAATTCTCTCTTCCGTCCTCTCATATTTCCCCGCGTTCTTTACTTTTTTCTCTCCCAGAACCATTATCCACTTTCCTCTTTACATTTTTTATGCAGTTCCCTCTTTGGAGACATAAATTTTGAATTTGCACCAAGAGAGGGTTCCATTATTTACTCCGAAGGAGTTGGAATTACATTTGGATCGGAATTCCTGCGCGTTTTCGCTTCGCTTTTGTTTCGAAAAATTTTTTCCCCTCGCTGGTATTTTCGCTGTTTAGCCCTCGTGCACGATTTTCTAATTGTGGTCTATGTACAGAGGTGTCTTTCAGTTAATTAATCTTCGGCCTAACTGTAAATTGGAAATGTTTCTATGCGGTTCAAATTATAGAATCGCATGCTTAGAAAATATGAAACTACTGAAATTAAGAGACGTTTTAGCTCATTTAATACATCTGAGTTCGAGATTGTACTTGTTAAAGGACATTACCTTTTGGTCATTAGGAGATATTATATGCGGCATTATTTTGTCCAAACACGAAATAAACTAAAGAAATGAGAAAAAAGAGTCAATATAATGTTCATCATTCTTCTTGTAAAATACGGATGCCGTGTTTCTAAACCAGCTTCGTGAATTTGCTGTACCTAAACTTAATTGTGACGCATATCGGAGGCTCCAATCTTGTTCGAAGGGTAAATTGAATTTCATTGCATTACCAGGTGATTTTGGTGCATGGCAGGGGATGAATGAGCCATCGTCTTGTTTCTTCTTGTTATTATTCCCTTTTTCTTCTTCTCTTATATATGTTCTCTTATGTCTAATTCTTATGTTCACATCATCCATCCTGTTGTAACTAGCTGTTTCAGGTATGTGCATTCTGACGGACATCCAGAGGCACTTCATTTAGTTTTATTGGTCTTGAGCTGCAGAAGTATTATACATTACCTTTGATTTCGTTTTGTTCATCCTGAGCCCTATCTTTCGTCCCTTTGGGTTTTGTTCACGAAGTCTTGAAGTTAGATCTACGTTGATTGCGAAGAGTACTATAATATCTGTAAAACACAGGTGATTGATGTACTTACTCCCCATTTATCCGTAGACCCTTCTTCTCCCAGTCCATGGTTTCAAAAATTTCTTCTAGAACTGCTGTGAATAAAGTAGGTGATAGGCAATCACCTTCTCTTCTCAATATTTAATTCATCCATTTCTTTGTACATGATTACGCTGTGACGTAGATGCTGAGTAAGACCTTTGACTCATTTAATCAGCATTGAGAACACATTCACATGCTCTCTTTCATTCCTGACTAAGTTACCGTTATTTACGTATTTTCTTCAGCTAACTCTCATTGAGCTCATGATCCTAGATGATGCGTTCGCTTATCAGGGCTTACCCCGAAAAGTTAATATACATAATCCCGAATAGTTTAATGTCGCAATTTTGGACGTATGCACATACCGCCTTTCTGGAGAGATGCGAGTTGTTTTCATCTTCAGGGTCCAAGGTAATAAAAGCTTACTCCAGATGAGGTCTCACTAACGCTAAGTAACATCGCTCTCCCAGGCTCTCTCATCTTTCTCACCAACAATACCTGCACGAAGACGATCACTTAGCGAATGATATCCCCTTCGAGTCGAAGCCTGCGTTGGCTCGAATTCCTTTTAAGGCTGCATTTATCTCCTTCTTTTCTGCGTGATGAATTCCTCGTCCACCCCCGCTCCTTTCTTTCCCTAGCGCTCTCTACTCAGTCACCCATTTCTCACTGTCGTATCACTTTTCTTCCTTTATCCTTCCCCTTTTCCACGTCTTCCAGTCGTCTTCCCGCACGGACACCCCGTGTTTTTTTCCTCCGAAGCGATGATACCCGTATTCCCCTCTCCTTCCTTCATTCTTTATCTGGATATCCTCCTCATCTTCATTCCTGTCCCGTAAGGCGCGTTCCTGCGCTCCCCACCGCTTCCTTTTTATCCGCAGATCGCTTATTTTTGCTTGTCTTTTCGCGTCACATCAGTTTCAGGCATTCGTTGAATTCCCTCGCTCGAAATTGTTGACCCAAATGGATACTCTTGTCTGCAGCGGAGTTTTAGCGTATTTTAAATATTCCGTGATCGAAATGACCGTGACCGGAAGACGTAAAATTTGAGTGATTTTTGACTGGTTTGACTTTTTTTCTGCGAGGAAATCATGCCGTCTTGTAAAGATACAGTGGTGTATACCTTGGTTAACGACGGTAATCCGTTCCATGAGTACAGTCGTTATCCTAGGCACGATTCCCCACAACCATACCACATATCAGATAATATGCAGATCATAAGTATGCAGATAAAGCTCGTTTAAATGTTATAAAAATATAGTTAATATACTTTATTCATTTATAATTGCGACCAAAGCTATGATTAATGAAAGTAAGTAATAAAAGCCGATTTCAATTATCAATCATGGCGTCGTTACCCAAGACATTTTTAGTTCACAACAACTCGTCGTTAGCCAAGTATGTCGTTAATAAGGCCGTCGTTAACCAAGGTACATCTGTATTTGAAAATATGTCTTTCCTAACTCAAGGGTCATTAAGAATTTTTTTAAATAAAAAAAAAATTTGATTGATTTTTAAAATTATTTTATCGTAAGACCTAACATTATCTATCGAGTCGAATCGTCTCTTATTAAAGCAGTGTATTAAGAGCGTCGATAATTTACATCTATGCTAGAATCTCTGTGGATATTTTTTTTCCTAGGCCTCACTTAGGTTTTTAAATCCACAACTAAGTATTTCCAAATTTTTCCTAATTCAATTTAAGTTAACTTTTATTATCTATTTTTTAACTCTTTGATATTATTATTAATTTAAATTTTTTTAATATTGACGATGGGTTAAATAGTAGAGGAGACTTTAAAGTCTCAATTTCGCCCAAAATAAAGACGTTATTTATTTATTTATGCTACAATATATTGATAATAATACTATTATGTTGAGAATCTGTAAAATAATATCCCTCGTTAACAGTACTTATTAACCAGGAGTTAAGTGCATAACTACTAATTCTTAAGTACCAATTGTCTACCTGATTACCGACGGAGGCTTTTCGAAAAATTCATCGGTTCAGAACTATTTTACGAGGTAAATGACATGGAAATTCCAGTTAAAAACTAACGCGATCACCGAGAGGATTCTAAATTAGAAGTAACTGTAAACTTACATTTTACATAAATACAAAATTCATATAACAGACCTCTCAGAGCATTACAGAAGCTATAAGGCTAGATTAGGTAGAAATGTTGGTATTAATATACCCTCTGCTATAAGCCACTGGAGGATTGCGGGATGGGAGTGTAAGTGTACTTCTCCTTGCTATAAAATAATAATAATAACACTGCAATATTAGTAATATAACGATAATAATGGCTGCATTATATGTATTTTTCGGCACACCCATACCCCTTTTCGCACCATTTCTTTTATTGTTTAAACTTCGCTAGTTTTTCCTTAGGATCTCATTCATCACATTCTACCACATTTCCTCGATTTACCCCTTCCTTTAGCAAATTTCTCTCATCACAGCGTTACATCTTAAGCATGCGTGTAGTGTATAGGATGCTGCCGATATGTTTTGTTTTCAAGAATTAGAAGTACTGCGAAAAGCTATTCATTTCGTTAAAATTGTTACTATAAATCTGTGAGTGTTACTCAAATGCTGAATGACGCAGGACGGAATCTTTAGAAGATTTAAACAAAGGCTTAATGTACTTTTTAAGTTCATAGAAGGTAGATTCTTAGAAGATGTAGCCGATATTATGCGTCCTTCCCTGTTACATGCCGTTCTGACAAGGGGAGAAAAATCAGAGAAATAGATGCTAGAAATAGTCGTTTCGAAAATTCATTTTTTCACAAACAATACGCGGAAGTAATAAAGGTAGAGTCTTGGTGCATGCACCCCCTGCCACACGCCGAAAAGCGCTTGCAGGGTACATTTATAGATGTAGATAGACTTTACTTTGAGAAAACTCGCTCTTTCAAGTGGTTATAACTTAAACATATACTTGTAAGGCGTAATTATATTATGGTGGATTAAGTAACAGGATCTTCATTCTTTCAATGTAATTTTAAAAATTTAATTTAGTTTTGCTGATAGAATGAAGCGCGTATGAGTTCCTGTAGTACGAAACGGTGCGATTTTGTTTTTCTTCGATACGTTACGCATCGCTCGTACGTTTACTCTCTAATTCCCGGACCTATATCCGTATTAATGGACCTCGTACTCGCTGTGTGAAAAAAAACGTGAAAATAAATAAGGATGTTCATTCATTCGGAAAAGCCGTGCGTAAATTAAAGAAGTTATACGGCCGAATCGCGAGCGTGAGCTCGCCTCACGGGTTTTTACGTGAGGCTGGTGTTTCTCGCACTCATTTTATTCTTAATCCCGACATTTTCTTTCTTATTTCCACTTCCGTAAATCCGCGTTATTGTTTATTCATAATTAAGGACGGGCGACCATTCGGTTTATTTTCTTTGTCTGTAAGCGGATGAAAAAGTCGTATTTAAGCCTGACGAACGATCGGGAATCAGTGCAAATTTTTAGATCGGAAAGAAAAATTTCCAAATCAGCAAGAGGCTTTATCTTATCCGAAATTATTTATTATACAATTTCGCCGCAGGTAGATGCTGGGTCAGGTGGCGACGTTATATTATATTAAATTCAACAAATCAAACAGTGTTAAAAAGTTCTAGCGACATATATAGAAAACAATTGAAGATAAGTAACTCAGTCCACTAGATACGATATTTTACAAACTTCAGTTCTCAACTTAAAATTTAAACAGATATCGTTTACAAGTCCGACTACAACCATTCAAATAGTAGATATATATGTGTTTAACAAACAATTTTAATATTTCCTCAAAATCCTTAAATATACTGATACGAAATACTGTACATAAAAAAACGATTCCCCTTTAACTAAAATAACTTATCTCCAGTACAATTATATACCATATTTTTTCGATATTATATTTAAATACATTATTATAAGACCTTTTCATACCTTCGTCTAAATTGATTACTTGTTTTCGGTAAGGGTTTGAAGTTCTTTTCAGGTGACGTATTTCATTCCTTTACCCCTCTGTTTAAAAACGAGTATTCCACCACATCCGTCCTTTGATTTCTTCATTCTGGAATAGAAATCTTACTGATTCGTCATGTTAGTGGTAGACCTTGGAAAGATTAATTTTTGAGTTTATTTAGAACAATTTCCGTTTATAAATTCTTCAAAATTGACTCTGCTTGATTGGATTTGTTGCAAGCTTAATTTATGATGATTACGGTCCACTTTAGGCGCCCACCCAGGGGGTGGCTGACGGACTTAAGCCGACCCTCAAAGTTTCTACAAATATGTCATTCTTAACCGAACTCCCAAGGGTCTCATTAACAAATATTTTTAAGCGTAAAATGAATCTTATCATAAAATATATTCATAGAGGCAATACTTTCTTTCGATGAGAGTCGATTATTTCTCATGACATCGTAAATTGGAAGGAGTTCAAGAGATTTTTAGTTACAATCTTTAAGTTCGGCGAAAATTCTGGATGCGCCCCTGTGCCACTTTGTTCTCATAACAATTCCTAGAAAATATTTCAATTCTTAATTCAATCTCGATGAAAACGTGGACTAAACCTATCACCTTATAAAATGGCGGTCATTCGCTGATCTGAAATTCTGTGTTCACGAATTAATATTTTATTCGAAACATATGAAGAGTTAAGCAGTAGTAAGCTGAGGTGTATCCAAGGGGGTGGGTTTAGGGGTTCAACTCCCACCCCCTATGAGAACAGAGCCAGCAATAAATGAAAGCATGCAAGAGTGGCCCCTCGCAATTATACCATACAGATACCGCCGGAGATTCGCAGGTTATATATATTAAGTATAAGTAAGTATATATATTTATATATCAGTTTATATTTTCATTAGATTTTCGTCGGAAGTATTCCTTCTCCTAGATTGTAGGCAATGCAGTGTTTACTCCATGGCTCTAAACCTTCCCCCAATGGACAAATCCTGGCTACGCCAATGGTAGCAAGGATTAAATATCAATTTTATCAAAATATTATTATATCGGTGCTGCACTTTTAATTTACGAATATACATAACATCCTTTATGATGTGCCCCACTCGATCGAGCTTCTTTTCTCAAATTTATTTATCATTTCTGGCGTGAGCTTCCAGGTTTATATTTATTGTTTCGTTAATTACCCTTTTCTTTGATAAACAGCCCATTTTACCTTACGAATACCTTTTCAAGTTCCATTTTTATTTGCGTATCGTTATCATCCCTGGATGATGCATTGCGAATTAAAAAGAAAGGCGGAAGTGGAAATTCGGAAAAGAAATGGAGGAATTAAACTCTCGCGTTTTAAGATCTTCATATTTCAGATTAAGCGAGGGAGGGTAATGAAGTATGTTACGTCTCTTTTGTGCGACTCAAATTCGAGCAAAGGAATCGTATGCATGTATTCTACTCAAAGTCTCTACGGCTTTTTTATATTCATCGTCGTGTTTTTTGTATTTATGTATCCGAGATCCATCACTACGCTTCTGTGACTTTTCCAACCTTGTTTGAGAACTCTTCGTTAGTCTTGTCGTTCGTGAAGGTTTCCCCTCGGTGGATCCGTTATCGGGTGAAAGTTTATGATTGTTTGATAATGCGCGAATGATTAATACATCTTCATTATTGCAGAGTACTAGCGTAACATCTTTCTTTCCTTCCAAGGCTTCATAAACCTTAGTTTCGTCGATAAATTCCAATTTAGAAATATATTTCTTCATTCTCTGACGAAGTTCCGTTAATATAAATAACTGTCTGTATAGTATTCAGTCCGAAGGCCGGTTGGGACCTCATCCCCGCTAGTATTAGGTACGAGAACCTATGAGAAGAAAATGATGCTTACCAGACAAGATGAGGAGTGAGGTAGTTAGCTTTCCTCACAACGTATGTGACAAATCCAGTAAATTCTTGAATTTAAGACGCTCCCTGTTTGAGTTTTCGGGCGAGTCTTGGGTTTGCGACCTGAAATGCATTATCGTAAATCAGGTATCGCAGAGAAAAGTTGTTTGAACTATAACTATGCTCTAGTTATCCCAGTCTCTCAGTTAACGTCCTTTTTGAATGCAATTATGAAAGCTCCTTTCTTTTTTTTTCCTTTTTCGGTTTGCCGGCAGGTTACGATAAATGATGAGATCGCTTTAGGGGTAGAGGAAGGGTATATCTATGGGGAGTCTGGTACAGTTGATGGAACGAAAATATGCCTGCCTTACAAGGACTGGTATAATCATGCACGCGACATCTTACAAGATATTTAAAAACACCTCTTCAAAAAAATTAACTGGATAAAAGACGAGGATATTTATACGGTTATGAGGCAAGGTAAATCTTATTTCCGAGATTGGAGAACTAGATTGTGATATCTTTCTCAAAAAATTTAACCCTCTTGCGAGGGGGGGGGGGTAACCCTGAAAACCCCCTCGCTGCGCCACTGACTCGTTTCATAGGACACCTTGCTTTATTAATGATTATCCGATGACATTTTTCCATCAAAAGCCTGTCCGGACACGTGACACGGCGAATATTCGTCTTAAAATATCGTTATATCCCTCCTCCCTACATGATTTCCAAAACTTGGGTACGTCTTATGTAGGAGATTCTCGTTTACGTGTTAATCTTCGTAACTATTTGATAAATATATTTTATGAAAGCGCTTCCTAGCAGTATTTTAAGACCACAGCTGATAAAGTACGTAATTATTAGACTAGTAGAAAATATATTTCGAATTAATTTGTGTTAGAGAAAGGATGGAAGGCTTTCAATAATTCTCGAGAGAAGGAAGCAAACGTTTGTCTCGGTTTTATTATTAAACTCATCTCCGTCTCGAGAACTCTTCCGAAGAGCGATGTTGTGAAATGTTTTCTCTTCCCACTGAATATCATTCTAAAGGACGCCGCTAACCCCCTTTGAACAGCAGACTCAACTCCCCTCTATCTTTTTTTTCTTTTCCTTCCCCTCTTTCGCATGCAGGTCTCCATTTAAATGTCCCCTCTGCGTCAGCCCCCGCTCGCAATATTCCCACCCTTATTGCATCCCCTCCCCTTCCGCCTCCCCCATTGCTCGTTATCTCCTCGCATCCCCAGCACTTTCTCTCCTCAGATAATGCTCGCCCTCGGTAACCGTGTCTACAGATCGACTATAGTCGAGGGTTACTACTTATAAGTAGTATGATTTCTACCTCTAGTCGATGATGATGGAAATAATGATCATTATTATTCAGGATTTATTACAATCATTACAAACATATTACAATATCAGGGGAGTATCAGGGATTTCAGGTCTCCCCCCAACTAAGTGGGGGGAGGCCTGAAGTCGATGGAGTAAACACAACATTGCCTAAAGGGATTATAGTATAGGGATTATAGTATAGGGNTATATATAAATAAAGAATTACTTACTTAAAAAAGACAAGATTTTATGAATAATTTCTAATGGGTAACTCAGTCTTTCAGGAAGCATTCAGTTACATTGTACATAAACAAAATAAAATCACGAGAAACAGAGAGGTTACTATTTTGGTCCCCCTGAGCCCCGAAAATGCTCATCAGGAGGTGCCATAAAAAAACTTCAATTTTATAGTTCCGCATTTCTTGCATTTATCACAATGAAAGTCTAAGATATCCGTACACAAGCCTATTGAAACAAAAGTCAGTGTTTCAGTATAAAAGCATGTTAAAACAAAAGGTTAGACATTACACTATAGAGATACAAGGTGTTATGAATAATCTCTAAAGGCTAACCAAGTCTTTCAAGATTAACTAAGCAAGTAATCAGTTACATCAAACATAATAATAAGATCATATATAATGAAAATAACAATAATAATTATTATTATGGGTTACGATTGTATTTACGAATGTAATAATAATGATACAAATAATAATTATTATTATGGTTATTTTGATATTAACAATAATTTTTATTATTATGATAATAATAATTATTATTATTTTAGATTTCTTTCTCGTCACAGTGACAGTGCTATAGGAACTGACTGATGTCAAGTTACATACGATTACAAAGATTATTCGTCTTCATTTAAAAATTATCTAATTAAGTGGCGGTATCCAGAATCACAGACTTTGGAATTAAATATAAGTTAATTTCGAATATTTTTTCCAAGCTGGCTGCCAATTTTTTTGGCGCCACTCCTGTTGTGGATATATGCTTATATTTTTTAATATCGATTGTTTTTTTATTGCTATTGCCAAAACAACTTGGTTACTTTTCTTGAATAATTGCTTTGAGGATTAGAGTTGATAGTTACTGCTATGACATTTATTAAACCTTTCTGATTAATTTTATTAATGAAAATTATATCCAGTTTATTAATTATCCCATTATTATTATTAAAACTTGCGACGAGGTTAGACCAAAATTGCCCCCCTTTATCTAACCTCTGGAGATATTCCTTGGTAATAGTATTACATTAATAATAAAAAATAAATGACTATAATTAACTTAAATCAAACAAAAATATCTCAACAATCTGAGAAACACAAGTACAAGAAAATGTAATAAACAGTACGTACGTTTTGCTAATTCAAACAGGCAGACAATACAAAATAAAACTATTACTTATAACGAGATATAGATACATATTAGTACACAAAGATTTGGGTTGTGGGGAAAAACTCCTCATCTGAAGGTTTATGAAGGAAAACCCGCGATAATGACGGTCTCGATTCACTAATGGATTTTCACGGGAGATTACCTTGAATCTATTGTAGATCTTGTAGTAGTAGTTTAAAAAGTGCTTGGACAGCTAAGGTCATAAGGCTTCCACCGAGAATCGTACCCGGAACAGCTTTTACCGAAGTCGAATCCGGTACCCACGATACTATCTGGAGTCTTGCGTAGATTTTATGAAATGGATTCAGGTACCTCTGATTAAGAAGTACGTAAGTCTAGTAATAATAAGACTATCCTGAGTGGGAATCCACGGACTTAGGATGCTTTCCCTATACTGGTGATAGTTTCGCGATATTTAAAATAAAAATTTGAAAATAGCCAATAACGTTTTTTCTCTGATTTTCCTAGAGATGATTTTTTGATGATATTTATTTTTGAAGGAACGACTTGGACCTCACCTTGTGTATGCGTGTAGTGTATGGGATTCTGACGAAAAGTGTTGCATTGGATAATTAGAAAAAGCAAAGCGAACGGCGATACGTTTCGTTTTGCCTCGCTTTCGAGTTCTATCTTTTTTAAGGTGAAATCCGAAACTTTGGGAAGCCAAAACGAACCCCAAGTCACCGAACATTTCGTTCTGCGTTATTTATGGTCCACCACTGGCACCCAGCGAGGTACCGTCAAGTTTTGATACATCGCTCCCTTCGAGTTTTTAATTCAATTTCGAATTTCGCCCGTTTGATCGAAAGAAAACAAAGAGGCTATGCAATCACACCTCGGCGGGAGATGCTTCAGCGGGTCACGCGAACGCATTTCGAGGTATTCCGTAGTTTCGGAGACGCGGGCGACTTTCGGAAATAGGAACGTTTCCACCCTTTCCGAGCGGAAATTCCCCACCCCCGTTTGCATTTCACTCGCCATTTTTGGTTCCGAAACGGCCGTTCGGTGCCAAGGAAGTTTAGCGCGGCGTCAATGCCAGCATGTATTGATCTCGGGATGATGGTCGCAGTTAGAAAGATGCAGGCGGCGAAAGGCAAGTGCGAGCGCTCATCCCGTTCGTAATCCCCTATCCCCCCGCCCACTTCTCCCCTACTCCCCCACCCACTCGTCCCCTCCCCTCGCTCGCTTCTCCGTGCCAAGGCCACTGGAGATACGAGCTGCACCCAGGGATCAGCTGTGTGCCTCTGGAGTAGGGGGGGAATGTTTTACACGAGCGCGTATCTTTTTTAAAGGGGAAGAGGCGAAAGGGCGGGGAGGGGAGGGAGATATTAGAGGACGATATAAATGGAAAGTGTGTAATGAGTCTTCGGTCGGAGATAACGAGCAGTTTCCTGCGCTCGTCTTCGAGTCCCTCGAACCCCCCGATCCGTGCGCCATCTTGCGAACGACGTCCGATGCACTTCATTTGTTTTGGAGGAAAGGATTCGACTTTCGTTTCTTTTTTATCTCGCCGCGGATTGTTTTCGGGTGGTCGTAACCCGTTTCGCGGAGTTTCTTTTCCCGAAACGTTATTCGTTCCGCTATGTTGCGCATTCGAAATTGAATGAAATTTTTGTGGGGAATTTCTGAGATGGGAATCGATGAGAGCTCTACGGGAATTGAATCGCGTAGCAATGCGGACGGTCGGGGTTCGACCCTTGGTTGGAATGTGTCTGCATCCTTTGCTGGGTTCCGCAAGGCGGGTAGTTATGAAGTTGAGTTGCTTTTGTTTTTCGGTGGATGATACCGCTATATTATTGGCAGGAAATAGCAAGTGGTTGTTCTTTCCGATTCTACTAGGTATTTATTGTTCGAAGAAATGTGTTAATCAATCTATTTTGATGAATTCGTAGAGAATGCGAAGACGCCAGAGGCGGAAATGCCAGTTTTCCGCTACAAACTCGCAATACATTGGTTATTCAGTTTTGTTTGTTGCTTTTAGTCGTCAAATATTCATTTGTAACGCCCTTATTGCTACGACGAATGTTCCAGCTCGCTCTTTTAGCAGTTGTAAGGAAAGGTTTTTAGGCATTAGATTACGGCTCGATAAATCCGAATTTGGGATGTGTTAATTGTAAGTAAGATTTATGGTTCTTAATAAAAGTTGCTAATGCTACCGTTTGGTTAAATAAATCGTTATATTCTAACTTCTCATGGTGTAGTTAACGAAACATGAAGCACCCACATCCGTTGTATACGTACGTGGACGAGCGCTTAAGAAACTCGGATTCGTGAAGAGAATAGTCGGCAGGAGCGAAGGGAAAAAGCTAACATCCGTGAGCGATGTTATAATAGTCCGTTTGCGTTGGTTTGGCCTCACCTTGAGTATGCGTGTAGTTTATGTGATCCTACCGATAAGTGTTGTTTTCGAAGATTAGAAAAAGTACAGAGAAATGCGAAACGTTCCGTAAAAATATTGTCAAAAAATTGCTCAAATGCTACAGGATGCAAGATGGGAAGCTGTAGTAGATAAAAGATTTAAATAAAGACTCAATTTACTTAATAAATTCATAGAAGGTACATTCGTAGAAGATGTAGCCGGTATTATGCGTCCTATTGCATATGCCGTTATGACGCTGAGAAAAATCAGAGAAATAGATGGTTAAACTAGTCGTTTAAAAAATTCATTTGTCTTCAAAAATCACGCGAAAGTAATCGATTAATTATCTCGGCACCTCCTGACTAGCCAAATTTGGCTCATAGGGGCCTTAACCAAGTCTTGACTGCTTACTATATTAAATAAACTGCTTATTTGGATGGTAGAGTCATGGTCAATGCACCCCCAGCCACACGCCGAAAGGCGGCTTTCAGGGTACCGATGTAGATGTAGCTTTTAGGAACGAGCAAAACGCGTTTTCGTCTGTTTAAATTCCTTGAATTTAGCCTTCAAATGTTTACAGTAAATCTTTGAAATATCGAAGAAAAGAGATTTTTACCAGTAAAGAAATTTTCTGTGATGGAAATTTATTTATCCCTTTCTCGCATACACGGTATTTGTTTCAACAGGTGATGGAAAAATCGAATTCTGGACTTCTAGTTAATGCGACGTGCTAACGATTATAGCCTTCGACTATGATTGCGTAGTCAACTTGTTTTATTTCGTATGATTTCGTTCCTTTCCGCTAGGCATTTCGGCCATCTCGTTGATATAATCACAGCGGTCAAGAAACTCGCATTTCTTTGCCAATTGTCAACACAGGGACGAGGATTGTTTTATAACTTGAAGGTTTTCCGTCCCCTTCGGAGTCGTTCAGAGAGAATCCCTGTAGGTGTCCTCGAGTCCGCGTCGGATGGTTCGTAAGGTCCAATCCTCTATCTGCCCTTCTCTTCCCTTGTCGGCAAATATTTACGATCAAACCCGCTTTTCCAAGAGCCGCCCACAAGATTGTATATATACTCTGCTAAGTATGGCCGATTCCTATTTATGATACCGGACGGCTTTCGGTTGCCTTTGCTGGAGTATATCCTATTATTGGGAATCATAGATGTCTAACCTCTACCATATGTCTGGTCACAGCTCGAATGAAAGTACCCTGGTACCTTTGTTAACGACGGTAATCCGTTTCAAGATTGTCGTTGTTAACGAAAATCGTAGTTATCCATGGTGCGATTTTCCAGAACCACACTGCATGTCAAATGGGCAGATAGAAGTCGTTAAAATGTCATTAAAATGTGGTGTTTATAATTTGTTCAATTATATTTGCAAAAAATGCTTTCATTGATACTATGAATAGTCACGAAAGAAGTTTTTAATCGTCAGTCTTCACCAGAAGGTGTCGTAAACCGAAGACGGCGTCGTTACCCGAGACGATCTTTGATCACAGCCACTCGTCATAAACCGAGTACGTCGTTAACTAAGGCCGCCGTTAACCAAAGTAGCACTGTATTATGAATGGATGGAAAACATTACCAAACGCAAGAACGACATAGTCACGATGAATTTCCATTATTTGGCTGCTTGCGGTACTTTTCGCTTCGTTATATTTAACTTGGGACAATGCATCGGTTCACATCGATTATATCATATTTTCTATTACTCTCAAAAATGAATCTGAACTGTTATCGCGACGAAAGTTACTCATAACTATTTCTTTTGACCTTGATAAGTTATAAATTATTTTTCTATTATTCCTTAAATATTTTGCTGTATCATACTTCCTTTTGTGAAAATTTCCTGCTCTAAATTTTGGACCACAACATCTGTTCCGGTTAGGGAATCTTTATTAGTCGTTTAACTCGATATATTATTATCGTATTACTTTCTTATTTACTTCGTTCTTAAATGATAAGGGAAGGAAAATTAGAACGGCTTGAATTTTTACCTTTTTATTCTTTACGTTCTTGCAGCTTATTTGCGAAGTTTTACTGTAAATATTCTTCCTGTAGTGCGTAAATCTAAGTAATCTTGTTTAGAATAACTTTTAATCTTGAAGCTACGACCACCAAATAGACAAATATATCATAGAATATTAATGAATGAGAAAATTGTTAGTAGGACAAGGATTAAGGGATTATCTATGGATTTCAGGCACTCATTGTTTAACGTTTTACATAACATTGTTTGCCTACAATCGAAGGGCAGGGTATACTTCCGCCCGAAATCGAATGAAAATAGAAATTGATTTATTTTAACATGACTACCCTGCGAATCTCCAGCGATGTTTGTAAAGCATAATTGCGAGAGGCCATCCTCGCTTTGTTTGAACCACCAAAAAACCCCCTTGGCTACGCCTCTGCGTGTTATCCATTCTGAGTAAGAATACTAGTTTATCTCAATGTTTACAGAAATGGACTTTGTTATTCCTTCAGAATATCAATCCTTGTCTTAGTTTATGCCAATGATATATATGCTTAGTGGATATCGACTACCTTGCAGATTGAAAACGTTCGTTAATTCACCTACCTGAAGAAGACGAGTTAGTGATCTTTGTCATCGAATAGAATGATACTATTACGTTTAAAATTTTCCATGGGTGATTTTACGTTGCAAATCCACGATTATGTGGATCATCGAGGATTTTTCAGTCTTCAGATTACAGGGGCCGAATTTGAGGAGGATGCCTGTTCTTTTGTTCGGAGAATGTTTCGATAAATGCATGAGTGTATGCATGCGAAAGTTTGTGTGCATGGTTGTACGTGAGGTCGGAAGGCGCAGGAAGTACCAAAGGCGGCTGTTCGTGATCTTCAGGAGGATGAGTAACTTGTACGTGATTTCGTGACGGTTTCGATGAAACCTCTCTTTTTATGTTCCGCTAAATATGTTTTCGATTTCAGCTCGGTCGCCATCTCACGGAAGCACCAGTTTTCTCAGGTGACTCTTCCAAGCAGCACAACCTACATTGAAAACTATTCCTAGTAATTTATCGTGTTTTTATTTATTAATAATTCATTTTGTTCTCGCCGAAAACCACGTGTTTAAGGTATTCTACTATTCAAAAAATTTATTTTCCCAATAGTTGGTAAAGCGCTTTCAGCAGTTAAACTACACATACGAGACCTCGAATGTTTTGAAAGCTAATTATTTCTGTGAATGTTCTTGGTTTTCCATTTGCTTGGATTTACCACTAATTTTTCGTACAATCACTATAAAAACAAAAAGGTATGCGGATCACGGCAGGGGCCCTCTCTGCGCTAAAGCTTGTTTCTGCTTATTTAAATTTAGTTTTCGTATCGTCCGTAATTATGATTATTTTTCGATACTATATGTGAAGGCTTCTAATCAAAATTGTACTGCAACATAAATAACTTCAATGAAATCCACGGGACAAATATTCCCTTCTCGTCTTGAGTTGCCCCTAATTCTTGGCTCTAAATGTTTCCCAATCTTTAATTTCACGTCATAAGTCGTGCGTATCACAAAGAAATCAACGAATAATGGTGTTGTAATAATAGTAATGGTTGACTATGATTCTATTGCCTTCTCTAAGATGCTTCCGCCTGGATGCGATGCACCCCTTGCACCCATAGAACGTCGCGGCCCTGGTTTCCATAATATTCCGTATTTCTTAGGGAAGCTTGTCCTAGCTAGGGATATAAGTAATAAGCTAATAGTTCAGCATCTAACGCAGCATTGAAAGATGTGAAAACAATTTTTTTTCTCGCTTCCTAGCATCAGTTAAAAGCTGCTTTCGAATCTTATACAATACCTCATGACTTAGCCTATTTACTGTCATTATTATTTAGCTGCTCCATTCATATTTAGAGAATCAACTAAACCCGAGGTTACCTGCATAACTGAATGCTTAACTGGTAGAGGTATTAAAATTTAGCATCACGCGGTCGCATTTGAAGGGAAGTGTTCGAAAAAAAATTGGCAAACAAAATGGGGAAACCGTCTGCGCACATTTTTTCCGAGAAGGTGTACTTTTCAGAGCTGCTAGGAAAGTAATCGTGGAGAAAGCGGTGCTTTCCCGCTGCGACCCTCTGGGCCCAATCGATTCCCTCCCAAAGCCTTTGTGGTGCGAGGGGCCTCAGTCCCTCGCTTTGCGCAGCCCCTCCCATGCGGACAAGCTTTGTTCCCCTTCTTTTCCATTCATTCGCTGCCTCCTTTTACTCCGCTTCTAACCCCTGAGCGTGTCTATCTATACGGACGTTAAAACTGCCTTCTTAAGAAAATAAGGTCTTGTTTTCTTGTTTGGCTGCATCTGCATGCGTATAACGGGTTCTTTATTGAACGGAGGGACAGAAATCACTCAAGCAACTTGTTTTTATCAAGGAATGGAAATCAAGGAATAGAAATATACCGAGGAAATTGTTTGTCATTAGCTGTTCGTACGCTTATTTTAAACTTTAGGCTCGCAGATCCTTTTTTGTTGGTTACTTCTCGGTGCCGAAACTTCAGATTGTCGTACGAAAGTTTAGAGGCAAGTTTAAAGTTTTTGAAAGTGCTAATATAAAGGCTTCTTCGTAGAAGCGCTTTCTTCCACTAGTTTTTTAGCCTTGTGCAGCCAAGCATAGTTGCTTACATTCTGAGTCGTAACTTACGGTTAAAGTCGGACGTAGTCTTATGCTTTCCAATTGGAAAAAGTTTTGATTAGATTAAATTCCCTTGAATGCTTCCTCGTATTTTAGTCAAAGTATTTTATGTATTTGATGATACACTGAGTTTTGATCCAATTATATAGAGAGAGGAATATTATTGGCGTAAAGAAAAGTTTTGAATTATGTAATCTATGATTGCAATCAGAAAAACATTTTTGTTATGTTCAATTTCATGAATGGAAGCGAATTTATTTTCTTTACCTACTGCCGTTCGCTATTTGACGTCAACCATAAATGTCCATTTACTTTGGACTGCTAGCGAAATATTATCAAAAAAGTGGCAAAAAGTTCTCATAACTGAGATATTTAGCTGAAGATGTTATTCAAAATTGGAGAAACTTTAATTTTTCTAAGTTATGTATGTTTCCATTTATATAGATATCGACCGTATAATGTTACGTAGAGGAAAGTGTATAATCTACGAGATTGGTTAAGTAACTCTGCTTCATATTTTACGAACTCGAGTAGTACACATTCTTTTCCTTTTGTTTAATTGGTAAGATTTCACTGAAAAAGAAAGGTCGTTTATATGACAGAACGGCTAAGACAATAGAACTAGCATTACTGCAGAAATGATATTTATCGCAGAAAGTATTACAGCAAAAGTCCGATATGGCGCAAATGAAATGATTTTACCACGAGTGCATCAGAAAAATACTGGACAATTTCCGTTTCGATCCCGGTCCAGATTCACGTAACTCACCCAGCGGCTTCACTCAAAGGGTTTATAAAAATTGAAAAGTCGCGTTACTTATGCTAAAGAGTGGAATTCTTCCATGGTGCGAATTTGCCTTCGGAAGTGAGGGCCTAGGTCCCCTCTGCCGCCTGCCCTCGGCTATAATTTTCGGCACCACTTCTCCGGGGGCCCCAGCGACGGCCATGTTTGGCGTGGCCTCCAATGTTTACTTCTCCATCACGAATGTCTCTCGTACTTAGGTCGGCGCCTGCGCATTGAGACGGAAGCCTTCAGCTGATAAACGGCCGCTTTCATAAGGCTAACTACAGTTTATTGCAGCCGAATGGAACATTCAGCATTTATGAAACATTTCTCGAAACGGGGGCGTTTTTTAGTTGCGTTTAACAGTACCCGAAGAGTTTATGAGCTCTTAAAAGCGGGGGAATTGGTATCAAGCCGGTTCAGCGGATTAAGAGAACGCTGAGAGAATGTATCAGAAAAAAGTTTTTCAGTAATAATATCTTTACAATACTATCTTTTCGTGAACTCCAGCGTTCCTTTTACTCCACCTAAAAATATTAAAATGATTGATGGACAAAACTGTATAGTATAAATTAGCCTTAAAAATGGGGTAAAGCTCCTAGATGTGTTAGGAATCCATCAGTAAATACTTCTTTAGTTCCTCAGCATTCGTTTCATTTGCCTGAAGCTAAATCATCTTATAAATTAACATTAAAAATGGGGTAAAGCTCCTAGATGTGGTAGGAATCCATCAGGAAATAATTTTTTAGTTCCTCAGCATTCATTTCATTTGTCTAAAGCATCTTTTACTCGATAGTGCTTGTAAAGAGAAAATCCTCTATTTAAGTTAGAAAAAGTTCCAGGTTGCATGGAGGAGTTTTAGTATTTTTTAAGCAAATTTATCGATCTTTTAAGAATCGATTGTTTTGAACAATTAAAATATTAAGAAACAAAAAAGAACAAAGACTGTTGGAGGTTATAATGTATTGACGTAATTAATGATGGGAAATGATATCAGTAATCCCATTACCGGTAATGACCGTATTACTGATTGTGTAGGATCCGCTTTTATACGACCATCTTAACTTTCAGTCAAAATAATGATTATTAAGACATACAGTATAACCTTACTAGAGGAACAATAGCGATTTTAAAGAGTGCTGTGAATGAATTAGGTCGAAAAAATGGAAGATGTGCCTTTGTCGTACTTACCAAAGCTTTTAAAAACAGATAAACATCCTAGTTAGAATTTTACGGTAGAGAGGAGGCGATCATGTTCTTTCGGTATACGTATCTTTCTCATATTTTCAGCCGCATTAACTCTGAACATATTTCCGGGGCTAATCATCCCTTCATTATTTTCAAATCGCGTTGGTTCTTCGTCCCATTCCAGGGCGAAAGCAGATGCTTCCGCTCCAACAAGAGGCGAGGTATTGCGTGCCGGGGCGTAAAACAGCTCGTGGTGCGTGAGATAGGTCGTAGTCGACGAGGTGGGCCAAGAGATTCGGCGAGGTCGACTCCGAAACCTCCCCTATAATAGCAGAGCGGCGGATCGCGATAAAGAATTGCATCAAAATTTGAAGATTTCCCCGCGCGATTGACCGGAGCGGGTGTAGGCGCCCATTTTTTCGAGGGCGTTGGAAGTGCTTGAATGTGGTAAACAAATGACGCGAGATAAGCAAATGACGGCGTCGACCATCGAGCACGGAAAACGCGCTCCTGGTATCGACCACTCGCAAATCCCTTATCTGGCGTTCCGCAGGCTCTTGGCCGAAGCCCTACACACCGCCCACGCTTTTATCTCTTCACTGCGGTTTCGTGGATTTTCGGAACATTTAATCTCCTCACGAAACTTTAAATCTTCCGATTCGAGGGGGCGCCGGAATAGTTTCCGCGCATGCGCGCTATGTATGCTCGGGCGAAATTTATCGAGTTTCGCGTAGTGTAGTATTCGCCAATTAACTATATGTGATGATAAACTCGTTGCAATAAGGAATTGCTTTTAGAAGGACATGTAGTACATGTAACGATCTTATTCCCAGTAATAATCTTATTTCCAAATTCGCTTGTATGGATCGTAATCTAAGACTCAAGAACTTTCTGCGATAAATCACCAGTGCTTACCTTATCTACGGAGAAAATGATTGTCAACGCACTTTCTAGTTTTATTGGTATTTTTCCTATTGGTCACTCTTTAAATTAGTCATTGGTAGGAAATGAAAGTGCTAAATGATCCCAGCATTAAGCCATAAAACAGTACAATGAAAGAGATCGTGTGTTCTGATGCCTATAAGGGACGGTAATGGCAAATCCAATAATTGATGGGGACTTCGGCGCTCACTCTGCCACTTACGCCTCTGCTTAATTATTGGGTGAAATGTGGGCAGATGCTGAAGGGCATTATACTTGAATGGTCCTTTTATGTCCGCAGCATGCTGGGCCCAGTCCGTTGTAAAATTAAGGTAAAGCCGGTATTGCAAGTTCAGCCTGTATCTCATTCATGATGAAAGAAGTATTCCCGAAACGCGAGACTGCCGTTATGCTTGTATTTGTTCCATTTTCTGTACTCACTGGAGATTCAGTTCGATGGTCGAAATAGCGATTGATGCCTGAAAAGTATTCATTGGGGTTTCGGGGTAAAATCAACCTCGATGGTGGATTGGTTAGCACGTTAACCATCCAACGCTAAGGTGAAGGGTTCGAGTCCCGGCTAATCGGAAATTCCTGGCTAGTTTAATGTCAATCCTGCAAATTTCCGGTACAAGGATGTTTGTCATGACAGCGGGAAATGGAATAAAAATGGCCTACCTGGGAATTAATGTTTCCTGCGATATAATCTCCGCAATTACTTTGGCTTACTTATCGGCTGTTTTAGATATATAGGCTGTTTCATTCTAATAGTACTCAAGTAGCCATGGACAATAGGAAAGCTATATCAGACCGAGCACCCGTGTGAAAAGAAGTCGCATTAACCGAAGCAGTATTGACAGAACATTACCCACATCCACCGTAATGCCCGCGTGCGTTTTTTCTCGCACCGGTAGTCTTTGAGGAGATGAAAAGTGGGCCGGATGAATATTAGCGATGGAGAGGACGTGAGGTTGATGGGGGAGAAGAATTCCGAGAAAAATGAAGCTGGAAGAAGAAAATGGAAAAGAGGGTGGGAGAAAAGAGTATTCGAAACTCCCCTTCTTTATACAGCTTGAGGGGAGGAGCTCTTCCCTGTCCTCCGCCCAACGGTTTTCTCCCCCCCTCCCCAATGCCACATGCGCTGTCTAAGTCCTTTTCGACCCCATTTTCCCCGAAAAAGCCCACACCTCCCTTTCAACCCCCCTCCACCTCCGCCCCCTTCCATACATCCCGTAATACCATTTGCCGCCTTCCACCGCTCCCCCACCGAACCTCGGCCAACTATTCTCTCTCGGAATAGAACCAGTTTCGCATGGGTGGTTAAAATGGCGATTGTCATGGGTAAGAAAGATGGCGTAGTTGAGGGAACGGTTTAGATTCGCCGTGAGAGCTGGAGGATCATGGGAGTCGAAGTAGGCCTTGGCATCGCATTCGGAATCGAGCTCGATGATGCTCTAGCCAGGAGTTTCTCTTTTAGATTCCTCCCTGGGAGTTATTAAACCAGCTTAAAAGTTTAGTTATAGCCTCAAAAGTTTATCGCTGTTCATTCTGTTCGTTTTCTTCGCGCGTCACCTTTCAGTTGCAGCCGCACCCGACATCTATCGGCCGTTTCTCGCAACGGCTCCAGAACGAGCGGTGTCAGCCAATGGGGAGGAGTCTGGTGGTATCGCTGGCTGTCTCAAGATGGCGGTCCGAAACCAACCACTTTCCGAATCTCTCGCCGTCGCGTTGTTCTCCCCTCCCCTCGAACGAAGACCTTTTTTTCCCCCTTTTCACGTCGGGTTCCCTCTTTGCCGTCCCTCCTCTTCGGCGTCAAAGCCGCAGGCAGGTTTTTCTTCGCTGGGCATGTCCTCCTTCCAGCGTCGGATCCCCTTTCCGAGGTTGCCAGATGGTACGCAGCGTTGCCTTGGCGACGGAGATAGGTCGGCGAGGTTGTGGGGGTAGAGGGTGAGAGAAAGGGAAGCTTTCCAGTGGTGGGCGTACACTACAAGTCCCTCGCACGCATACGAATAACGTGGAATGGGAAGGATTGGAGTGGGAAAGGGATGAGGGTGGGGGAATGCTTCATATTTCATGAGGGGTGGGATCATTACGAGAGAGAGGTCATGGGATTGCGCGATGTAAATTCTTTTTGTTGGCTCGAGAGGAGGGTGATTATGGATATAAGGTCTTTGGAGGGAGCGGTTGTACCACGAGCAGATTGCCTTCACCCCCGGCGCCTCTGCCGTCGCTAGACTTGCCGATGCCCATCGGCTGAGCGGTAAATAAAGATACGGCCGTAGATAAGGGCTCTTGCATACTCTCGTAGTCCTTTCGGTCCACGTGATGGATATGATTAGGAGAGCATTTTTTACGGAGGAGGTGGAACCAACCGGAGGTTTTGCCTTGACTTCCAGATTAGTAGGCGTCCCAGAGACGTTGCTCAGGAAGTAGGCTCTAGAGAATTTCTTATCTCGTTCGCAGTATTCCCCTGTTTTCCGAAGTATAATTACAGAAATGTATCTCTATTTCTTTTGAGGGTTTTTATTTGGTAATACGAATGCAGCGTTCTGTTGGAAATTTACGACCTGACTATATTTCGAGGACAGGAAAAGCAATGATATAAAGTTTCGAGTGTGATTTGGACCTAAAATGTTGATCTCGGCTGGTGCGCCGCGCCATGTTGATTTGCTGCAAGTTGACTCTTGTTGCGTCCTTTCGTTCTCGTCGGTATATCACGTGTGGCTGTAAAGTATTCAGCTTGAATGGCGTTTAAAACCTCGATTCCGCAACCATCAGGTACCAAGAGATCTGGAGACTTCCGTTCCGAGATGAGGACTGAGGTAGTTCGCCGTTGCTCTCCTCATTAAGTCAGCATACTTACTGTCATCTTTATGTGAATTTTAGCCGAAAATAGATAAATTAATACGGTACGGCTTGTAGGGAAGGCTGATTGTTAGAACGCAGGTCGAAGAGAAATGCGTTTAAATTCACTGACATAGATTTCCCTACATCTTTAAAACGAAAAGAATCGATCCGGAATGTGGTGAATTTCGAACAAAAATTTTTTTCTATTTTTTCAGTATTACCCTCTTGTAGCCAAACTGGAGAATTTACTTTTCAATTAGAATCTGCTGGCGTATCATCATCAGTTCTTTAGCCATCCAGAAGGAATTTATCATTTCGAATCCGCAGGTAATGTGAGCGGTGTCCATCCGCATCTAGGAGTTTTCACGTAAATGATTAATTGCCATCGCCAGACAATGAATAGAAAGCGTTGCTAGCCAGCATAGGTGGCAACTATGTGATGGATGACTTCTTGTATCTACGCACGACGTATAATTACGTCCGCAGGAAGATTGAGGTTGGGAGCGAAAAATTTCCCAAGGGGCGCTTGTAATGACTTGCACGGAGAGGCCGATTGCTCTAATTTCCATGGCGTAGTGGCGTTAATCGAAAGGAGGCGTTTCTCATGCGAATTTTTTATCTCAAGCTCATGCAAAAGTAAGCAGACTTCCGTTATTACGGGTAATATGCAGATCTGCGGCAGCATGAAACTCGAAGATTCGTCAAGGAAGGAAAATTGGGATCATCGACCTTAAGTGTCCAGGTGGTGATTTTCTGTCTCGAAACTTACTATAAGTAATGGTTTTTGCGTCCTTTAATGGAGTATTAAAGCTTGAATGCACGTTTTGTTGGTGAGCATACATTTTTTAGCCAGACCATACAGGGGAAAAGATTTGAAAAATCACGACGAATATTCCTCCTATATTGTATCTGTTTTTCGTGAGGGTTTAGATGATATACGAGAAAGCCATGCTAGATCATCTAGGCCTTATTGGAAAAATACCGTTTCTGTCAATGTGAGAAGTTGTTAAAATGATATTTTCTTCCCTTTACGCCTTTTCGTACGTGACCCAAAGGTCGGTTCCTTCACAAAAGAAAATAAAGACGAAAAATTTGATTAAATGGTAAAACACTAACTTTCCGGACATTTAGTTTTTAACTGTTCAAGTGAAAATTCCCACATTTCCAGTGGATATTGAGCTTACAGACTTTTCGTCCTTGGCAAAAAGTGTGAAAAAGTTTTCCCCGTGATTGGCACATGCCATTAGCGGATTGTAAATCTCGAACGTAGAGTGCGCCTGGGAGCGATTCCTCTGAGATAGGAGTAGGCCATACCTAATGTCTTCTTTAGTGGATTCGACTTTTGAAGTGATTGCTTTACATGGCTGTAAGCGTCCGATGTAGCCCTCGATACCGAAGTAGCTTATTTCATCAACTTAATTGCTAATTCACCGGCAAATTCGTACTCATGACGCGCAGCGATGAATCAACTGTGGCTTCTTGCCACCACAAAGTTATTCGCTCAAACCAACGCTCGCATCGACACGAGATGCTACCACATCAAGAGTAAATAAGTTCAAAACGCGTGTCAAGACACGCGCACGCATCGAGCGAAGTGGAAGCAGAAGGCACGTCGGGGAAGGCCGACCTTTGTTGCAGGCCTCCGTCGTCTGGGTAGGCCACGCGTTTCCCTCTCTCGGAGGATCCCATCGGAAGCTGAAACAATGGGGAAAAGTGTATCTAATCTTCTCTGCGCCTAATAGATTAGTAACGACTGACATTTTTTGCCTGATGTCTTCCGCTTTCGGCGGACATAATGTAATAGAAATGTGAGTTTTGTTTATTCCGAGATTACGAAACGCAAAACGTCGGGAAACTCTAAAATGTTTGGTACAATCGTATTGTGAAGCGTGCTGAATCGGGCGGATTTATAACTAGGCGCCATTGGCGCTAGCTGAGGGCCTTATCTATAAGGGAGGCCTCAAAAGATTTTGCTTATGGACTCTCAGTAACGTACTACAAATTGTTCTTGTTTTCCGCTTCAAAAAAAGAGTATTTGTTAAGCAACTCAATATTTTTATAGAATGTATTACTACATTATGACACTTTAGAGTGTGAAGTCCATCCGTCATTCTTTATAATTTCTAGGAATACTTTCTATCGTAGCTCAAAATGTCTGCGTTTATTCTTGATGTAGTGAAGTGACAGATTTCTATGGGATGTGTATCTGTGTTTTTTAAGAAAAAATTCGAATTTCTGCTCGTAGTTCCTAGTGGGGGTCGCAATCTGATCTTTGCGCCCATGGCCTCTGATAGCTTAAATCAGCCCCTGTGCTGAAGGTCGGTATTTTAAGGGAACTGAGAAAACGACTAATTAAGAAATGAATGATCATTGGCTAAACCATTCCTCTGCATTTAGAAACGATTCTGTTAATTTTGTCTTGCTTCTAGGGTAGTAAAATTTTATGCACAGAACGCTGTAATTTCTCTGCGAAGTAAACCTTCAGACAGTCAATATTTTATTACCTATCTGCGTTGTTTTTGTTGTAAGCACTTCTCGATCTGTGGCCTAAATGTGCACGAAGGAGAACTTATTTTACTCAGATAAAATCAACATGGACGATTGGAGGATTTCTTTATGTTAATTAAAATTGTTATTTTTAAGCATGGAATAGCAGTAGTAATAGGTGTGTAAACGGAATATTACCTTAAGTAGGTAATCGCAATCTAAAACCGATGTGTAAATCCACAGTCTGCTCATTTTATGTAGAATATGAGCAGTGTTCGGCTGATTGTGTTCAATCCTCTCCTTATCGAAGGGTATCGGTAGATTTTTTATGCCGACACATATCACTGACGACTATTAGCTTTTATGGAAACTATGTAACTACATTCGTAGGAAACGAAGACACATTTTCCATAAAAGTACACATTTTACTCTTTTGGACTTCTTTCCGCAAATGTGCACCAAAACAATTATGTAAGCCGTATCCCAGCCATCTAACTCAGTGGTCGGCAAACCGCGGCTCGCGAGCCACATGCGACTATTCGGCCCCTTGAGTCTTCCATAAAATACCACGTGCGGGCACGCAGGTACAGTGCGATCGAAACTTCGTGGCCCATGCGCAGAAGTCGTTTTTCGGCTATAAATAATATCGTTATCAAGTATGATATCCGGTTTTATTCTATGGACCTACCTATAGTTTAACTAAGACTTAAAATTTTTAGTAAAGTTTATTACGTTAATTTTAGGGAGCGTTTTCGAGTGAAAGAAGATGTAGTGTCGAGGATTGAGAAAGGTACGTTGAGATGGTTTGGACATATACAGAGGATGAATGAAAGGAGATAAGTATAAATAAGTATAAAAGAGGAAAGTTCTTGAGCAAAGGCCAGGTTAGGAGTATCCTAATCAAGTTATTAACTTGATTAGGATACTCCTGAGTATATATATATATAACTCCTGTATATGTATGCACCTACCTACATAGTTTAAGTTTAAGAAAAGTTGCCTCTCAAAAGAAATTTCAATCGTTGTACTGTTGATAGTTTGCTCTGTTGACTAATGAGTTTGCCGACTACTGATCTAACCGAATCGTAGTGGTAAAAAGCATCTTGTTTGTGTATCTGCATTTTTTCTCGGTTATTCTTCTATTTTTGGATCGCTGCAACTAGAATACCAATGATTTATGATCTGTTAATGGAAAAATTTCCGAGGCTATTGACTCAAACGTATTCACGGTAAAAGGGAAGGAGAGGTGAGAATTGGCCACCCAAGAGTGTGTGCGTTAAGAGAAAGGGTCTTTAGGAGTGTGGACCATTCCAAGAAATTTGCTCAATTTTCCCACCTGTTCGAAGGGGTTCGGGCCGGAGTCGTTCCAGTTTATTGAATCGTGCAAAAAATGGGGTTTCCAAAGATGAGAGGATTTGAAAGAAAAAGGGTCCTGAGATATAAGAACTAGCAAGTGAAATATTTAGATGATTTCCACATTTGGCGGAAACTCGGGAGCTATGAATCGTAAGTTTACAGCTGATTTGAAAATCGTATAGATGAATTTATTCGGAAAAGTTACTTGTAAGGTTTGGTCGTTTAAAGCCATAGTCATTCTCGTTTTCTTACGTTTATTTTCATCGTAAGATTGTTTATTTAGTTTTCTGCTTCGTGATTTCAATTAATTCTTACTTGCGAAAGTAATTTCGTTTCGTGCAAAACAGTATCTGTAGTGGGTATTCCAGCGTGTTTGAGAAACGCCAATTTGGAATATTATGACAAGTATTTATGACTTAATTTAAATCGATATTTTTCTACAGCTTTTTTTAGATAACGCCAACGCACGTAATTTGGTCTACGCCATAAAGTTCTTTCTCAAGTTGATGATTTATTTGTGATAGTTATATTTTACTCAAGAGATAACCGTAGGAAAAAAGCATGCATGAGATTCAGGAACTTTTTCTTTCACCTACGTCATATATTTTCTAAATATAATGGATGTTTCTTTTCATTAATTGAGATTTTCACAATTATTGGCAAACTTTAAAGTAGTTTAATCTGGGAATTAAAAATTTTTCTCTCCATAATATTCTGACCGTTTGCGACTACTGTTTAAATAAAATACTTAGAGATAAAAAATTAATCTTTGGGTAGGATTTGCTACTGGCCTTTTGCTCGCGGTCCCCTTTCGCGTGTTATATAAACTTTATATTAATTAATTTCATCCATTATACGTCAGGTTATCACGCTGCAACCTTACCCACCCGTGAAGCCCCTACTTCATTCCTCGAGCAAATTTCTTATTAAACATGGACACGCAAACCATACGGAAGCGAGGGTTTATTATTACCAGGCGCATTTATTTCAGTTCGAATTTCGAAAGAAACTTTCTCGGCGCAACAGCCTCGCTTCCTCGCAAAGTTCGGGGAGCCCCTCTCTTGAATAATGTTTTAGATTTGAAGGATGGCTGCTCCGGTATCCCAAGGGTTCGAAAAAGCAGCGTCTTTCCGTATTTCCTCCTTTCCGCATTCGCTTCCCTTCTTTCTCGGCCTCCCTCTCACTTAGCAAACGAGGCCGAACGGAGAAGTCAGACAGGGAACAAAGCAGAAAAGGAAAGGGGACGGGATAAAAAGAGAGGAACGAGTGAGCGGATGGTAGATTCGGTGGCTTCCTGTGCCGCTATTATGATTTCACGAGCCTCCGGAGTTGCATTACGCTTACATTCAACACCAACTTCCGTGGAAATATCCAAAACCCTTTTCGCTTCTATTTATTTTTAATCCTTTTTGCAAAGGCTGACATGCCAGGGGGAGACGTCATGACGTGTCACGCCGTAGGATCTCGGTGCCATGATTCGAACTGAGGTTGTTGGTGTGAAGTTTACGAAACCTCGCCATGATGACCTGTTTTCAGTTCTTCCTGGCTCACAATCGTAACTTTTGAAGGGGTTGCCAGGATTTTGAGGAAGATCAGTTGGTTTTATTTGTATATAGTTGTTTTCTAGGAAGGCATTCATCATGTAAGACTCTTTCCGGCAGTAAGTTTCGCATGTATCATATCACGACGACATGTATGGTACTTTTTTCCAAAATAGGTTCGCCCACTACTTATGAAAGTGCGTTTTGTTTACCTACTGATTTGCCTAAAATAGGAAAATTTTTGGAAAAATAATTTTTCTACCAATCGACGCGAATCGGAAATATTGAACGCATAGTCGCAGTTTTCATAACCTTAGGTCTCGTCTATTCTGTGATACAAAATCTTTGAGTATCCAGTCGCAACATAATTGTTTTTTCATAGCCTTAATAAAGCGATTTAGGTAGATTTATTTTGTTGAAGTTTAATTAACGTTCAGAGAAACGTCTCGAGGCTGAAAGAACTAAGGACGTTCTATCGGAGTAACTCTATACTAGGATATTTGCTTCTACATGTGATATGATAAATCCATCATTTTTCTGAAATTCTACGGGACTTCGGTGAAAGTGGTCCTGGATTCGAATCCCGGTGGGGGCCTATGTGGGAAATGAGCTCAGCTGTCGAAGCACTATTAACAATATTACTACTACTTAAGACTGTTTTGCACTAGGCCAACGTACGGTTTGTTTTTACGATTTTATTTGTGTACTATTTGTATATACATACTTATTTATTTATTTTCTCGCGTTATTTTTCGTCCATGCGTGACATTCAATGTCTCCTTACGGGATTACCTTAAATTAGAACTTGGAAATAATTCGAGTTTGTGCACTCGAATCTGTAATCGTTGTCTTTTCGTCCGCTTGGTGGTTCTCATTCTTTTTTTCGCATTCTTGGAGTATTTCACGTTCGCCGGCTTAACCGACTTAATTTTCTCTTGTATGTGTCTCATATTATGCGAAAATGCATAAGAACATGAGTCATTTAATGCCTGCTGGAGAGACTTCTAAATATACGGAATACTTTGATCCCTACAAAATTTCGCGCAACGAAAATTGGCCGTTACAAATCGAATATTATCTTGTTAATTCTAATTCTGTGCTTCTCCCTGTTGCTAATGGATGGTGATTTAACTCTTTCGTTTGCTCTCGAAAGATCGATTTGTATATTGCTAGTTATTGCATTTTGTCTCGTTTCCGTACCTTCATTCTGTGATGGGAATAGGTTTCTATCCGGCCGAATGAATCTCGTTGTACATCCGCGCTGCTCTTTGCTTGACCGCACCCAGCTTTCACGCATTCGAATTGATGTATAATTTGCGAAATTTAATCGCAGATCCATCTGCGGCATCTCCCTTAACAGGAGCATTCTTCGTAACAAACTTCGTTCGCCCAAATCACTGTGATGCATGTCCATCAAATATCAATGGTATTCTATCAGTCAGGGCTGCTTTAATAAAGGGAACAACCTTTAGAAAACCACCAAGAAAGTCTCGCATTCCCGTTATTGTGATGAAAAATTTTCAATAAGTTGCAGCAAAAGTACCATATATTAGGTACGATAACATCATTTTAAAACTTTGGATGTTAGCCTTTTATTTTCAACTACAAGCCATTCCGGTCTTTTTATTCTTTATTTTTTAATCCATTATTATTAAATAATCTCAGTGCTGTTAGTTATTGCGGGAGAGGACTCGCAAGATCAGGAGCGGATTTAAGGTATCGGAGGCCTCAAGCGTAAGGATCAGATGGAGGCCTCCATTAGGAATTACGAGTACATTTTCGTTCGTACTTTTTCGTAAAATACACTAATACATCCCATAGAAATATCAGTCCACTGCTACAGGAATAAATAAGCAAGTTTTGAATTACTACAAGCATACATTCTATAAATTACAAATAACGAGGGATAGACTCTATATAGGGACAAAAATAACACCGAGAGGATAAACATATTATGTGTACTTGCAGATAAAATTCATTCTTTAAGGGAAAAACAGGAACAACTTGTCGAACGTTACCGATATTTCACAAGTACAGCCTTATTGACGCCCTCCTTATGGATGAATCCTTCAGCTAGCGCCTAATTACAAATCCACCCCTGCGTAAGATGGGATTATATATCCACCTCGGTAATCGAAAACGAAGAGATCGTATTGATTGAAAAGGCGTATTATGTAAGTTCATTTGCATAGTTTTTTATAGTTTAATTTTTTAGAATTAAGGTTCAATAAATATAACAAATTAAGTTCAATAAATATACTTCAACTTCACATCTTTGATGAAGCGGTCGTTTTCAGTTTAAACTCTATGCAATAGTTTTGTGACTTTTAGCCGTTCCCTCTCCACTTTCTTGTTTTGAAAACGCTCTTTTTTTAGAGGACCCATCTTCCCAAAGGTATGCAGTTGTGCTTTTATTTTTTCGGCGATTTTTCCCGCGATCGTCGTTACAGTTTTTGAAATTTAATTTGTTAAATTGCTGAGTTTTGCTATTGTATTTTCACCATCTTGAGGGACTAGAACCTCGTTGATCTTGTTAATTAATGTTCATTTCGCGGTGGTAGTTATAGTAATCTGCATTCTGAGCTATGGTGGAAGTAACTCAACCCAACCTCCTAGATACAGGAGCAAAACAACTCCCTCTCCTTATTTATCCTCGGTCTGAAGGCCCAAGGACAAGCGCTCCTTCCCTCAGGACTTGTATCTTCCACGCCAACACCCACCACCTCCTCAGGCCACCATGGAAAAGAATGGTCATCGAGAAACCACCGCGTCCACGTTTCCTCGATTTTTAACCTCATCATCGCCAGGATTTTTCCGTCTTATCCCCATCATCTTTCTCAATTTATTTGGAAAGGCGGGCTCCTTCGACATCGCATTTTCCCCCATCCGCTCGATACGTTCTTTGTCCCTTCTCAGAGGCGACCCTTCCCCGAGAGACCCCATCCTTATCCTCTCACCTTCCCCACGTCACTCGCCATCCGCTGGATTCCCTCCGACCGCGCCGATGTCGCAACACCGCAAAAGTTGCCTCCTCTTTTCCTTCGCACCCTTCGATTCCCTTTTTCCGTTCTTGGATTTTTCGCGTCCCTCGGCGCGGGCTGAGTTGTCTATCGAGACAATGGTTCATAAAGTTAGGACGGCCGAGCGACTACAAGTGGGCACTGGAAGGGGTTGACCGTTCTTCTCACCCCCTCGAAAGCTCGCTTTTTAAGATAATTGCTTTCTTCGTTACTCTCAGCAGGCAGTTCTGTTCAGGGTGCGCGTACCTGACATGATACTTATCTCGCGAAGTTGTAGCTAAAATTATAAACACGCGAGAGACATTTATCTCATGATCCAAATATTGTAAATTTTGAAATCGTGACGGATGTCCGTTTGCGGAAGAAGAAAAATTTTGGAATCGTAACTACGAGAATTTTCGATTTTCAATGACAGTTCCTAGTTTAAATCTATATAAAACTGTATAAAACTGCTGGATTAGTTAAAAAATTTTCACCAACAGTTCGTAGTTTGCACTTCATCCTTTCGTATTTTTTTATATTAATCCTCGAATTCCGCCGATTTAATTTGATTTTTAAGTTCAGAGAATACTCAAAACTGTCGTCAACTTATTCGCTTCCGTGTATTGAGTTTCACAGTGGATCGATAGAATTGGGTATAAAAACTACGCTGTACCCAGTAGCTGATGTAGTCGTAAATACATTCGAAATCAATACATCATGATATGAGACTGCCATAAAAATGAAACTCATGAAATTCTGAAAGGTGGTTGAAGTCAGCGAATAGGTTTTCTCAAAACATTAGGGAGGGAAAATCCTTAAAAACATGCTGCTATTGTGCGCACTTTCCATGTGCAAGAGAAAGGGCCACTGCTGGATGCCAAAGGGTTTTCAACTGTTTTCCCCTTCCACGTTATTTCGCGCTTCTAGGAAAAATTTCCCTCCCGAATACTCGAAGTTGGTGGGCGTCACAATAGCCAATCATTGCCAATGTTTTCTGGTGATGGCTCTGTGGAGGAATCGGGAGGAATACTGTCAAGAAGGATCGTTTTAACTGAGAGTACTGCAGTACTGTGATTGTAGGACTTCATACATATTCGGTATGGTTGTTTTGAGGTATGTTGTTTCATCGGCATTTTAACCTACTGCATTGCATTGGTAATGCCTACGAAGGGAAAAATATTGTTTCAGATCGGCTTTAAGTTTCATTTAGTTTTCGACTCGTATTCCCTCAACCGCAGCATGTGACGTTTTGGTAGATCTTTACCAAATATTTTGTCTTATTCGTGAAAGTGAAAGATATTTCGTTTCCTCGATTCATACTTTCACAAGGAATGGTGGTACATGCATACTTCGATATTTATACGTGTGCGCGATTGCTTACCTTTTAAGATGTCGTATGGCGTGAGTGAAAACAACAGTTTTCCTTCTCAGGGTAAATATTCACACTTGAGATGCTATGCGGAGTTTGAGACCAATGGTAACCAACGTTAGCTAACTATCTAGGCGTATTTTATGTAAAATTTCGGAAGGTATGCGATGTATGCTGTGCAACCACTGTCAACAAATTGTTACTTGTGAAGTCCAGGCTCTGGAGTAACTCGCGCTCTTTAAGGTTTATTGTATCTGTGTCTTTCCACAAATCTACATCCTCCTATTTTACTATTTGAATTCAACGGGCCTCTATATCTGTGCAGTCGTTCCTCAGCCAAATCCCTCAGAAATCTTAGTTCATGTCTCTTCTTTTCGAGAAAGAAATATATTATCTTAGTAGAATCAACGTGAAATTTGTTCTCGCTTTCTCCTAGCATTTCCGCCTCTCCTTCAGACTTACCTCAATCCAATTTTTGCGCCCAACTTTTCCAGTTTCCTTTGGAATTGCAGACGAAATTCCATTTCTTTTCTTCGCTTTTCCTTGCTCAGTTTCGGGATTTCGGTTGGATTCGATCATGTGTGTGCTCTTTTACTAATTTTTATAAGATGAATTTCTGGCTGTCTATTAATGTCAAAGGACGACTTAGGAGTGAAGAAATATATTATTGGAAGGATTCCAAGAAAAGAAATACTTTATGGAAACATTACTTTATTATTGAGACAAGGAATTTTTTCTAATGCACCAGAAAAACTCTTCATTCCCTGCGATAGGACAATGCCTGACATAGTCATTTAGGTAACACTCAGGATATTGTAAAGGGATTTGTGATCTATTAACTGATTACTTATAATAACAGCCATTGACTCTCTCTCTCATTGACAGCTCTCAATGACGAAGGGTTAGATGTAAGAAGAGACTGTCTAGTCTCAATCTCGCCCTAATAAAGATGTTTTATTATTATTATTATTATTATTATTATGAAGGCAAAATGTATTTATGTTTTTCCACACTGCCTGTTAACAGTATTCATAAAACTACTGTAAATATAATTAAGCTTATAAATTTATTTCATTATGCCCTCACATACTTCTAAAAGTAACCATTATTAAATTGGAGCGTTATCATATTCAAACATAGTGTAGAGGCAAAATCTTTTATCTGTCTGAGAGACTAATTTTAACCTGAAATGCAGAATTCACTCTTTCAGTAATTTCTTGCACAAATTTGCTGATGCATAACAGATGAGGAACAGAAATATTGTACAGGGTCGGTTTCATTTCCGGCTTTGGTTTCATAGCTGCAGTCATTCTCCTTTCGGTCTAAGGCAGGAGTAGAATTCAAATCTAGAGCACATAATATATTGATGAAATATATATGACAAGTATTTTGTCATTGGTTTTTGAATTGAACTTTACCCCATTCCATCCCACTTTTGCCCTTAGGGCACCTTCCTGTGAATCATGCATCATCAGGGTTCAAATTCTGGGAGTGGTAGTGGTGCTGCAAATAGGGGCACCACTCCCCCTTCAATTGCTCCAGCTCCACCCCCTCAGTCACCACAAGGACAACAGCAGGTGCAAGCAACACAAGTACAGGTGAGCACTCACTCAGTAATTTAATCATAAATCTGTAACAACAGGTGGGTGAATGTATTCCAATCCTCTTTACTGTTAAGAGTTTAATGGTTACATTATTATTCACATACTATTATATTTTCCTCAAATGAATGGATAATTTTGGTAAATCTTGAACTTTTCCAGGGAGTAGACACTGTGTGTGAAGAGGTAAGCTTTTTTTATGTAATGGTACTGTAACAGTTCATGACAGAAGTAGTTAAAGTTTTGTAGTATGATTCTTCAACTTCTTATCACCGATTATGTTGCCATATTTTGCATTACTTTCCCTGCTGTGTTAGTTCAAAATGAATGCATTACTTTGTTTCCATTACTTACCCTCTCATAAAGTAACATTATAAATATCAGTCACTGATGTTATAATTCATTTAATTAAAAGTTAACAAGGAAAATTTAAAAGTTCATCCTTCAATTTCTCAATTGGAATCAGGTCTAATTAATTCATTTATAAAAATTTAAAATTTGTAGTTAAAGTTTGGTAGTATGGTCCTTAAACTCCTTATCACCGATAATGTTACCATACTAGTGTTGGTTCAAAGTGAATGCATTATTTATTTCCATTACTTACCCTCTCATAAGGCAATGTTATAAATATCAGTTACTGATGTTATAATTCATTTAATTAAAAGATAACAAGGAAAACTTAAAAGTTCATCATTCAATTTCCCAGTTAGAATCAGGTCTAATTAATTCATTTATCTGATTAACTCAATAGATGCAGCAGCAACAGCAAAACAACAGTGGAGGTGCTGGTGGAAACGCTGGTGGAGGACAAGGGGGGCAAGGCAATGTGCAGCAACAGCAAAATGTTGCTCCAGCACCCAATAACAACATGACAACTATGACAGCAGCAGCCATACAGCAGACTCAGATGCAGCAACAGCAACAGCAGATGGCCCCACCTCAGGCACCAACACCACAAACACTTACCCATCCACATTCGGCTATGCACCAAGTGAGCGAGTGGGGACATGGAAGGGTTAGTCAGTTGATTACGGAAGGGAGCATCTCTTATCATTAATCTTTTGCCCAAATACTTTCACATTATTTTTATGTGAAGCTGGATACATATGGATAAACAGATGTGAATAATATCATTGAAGGATGAGATCTTAGTCCCTTCTTCAATCCCTTAATAACAATATGACTGGGACTCAAAGCCAGGTCTCTCACTTACCGGGCAGGTATCCTAACCATTGAACTGCCATGCAGTATCTCTATCACACTGTTACTGGAAGTGTGGAAGAGGTGCTACATGGTAGTTCAATGGTTAGAATAACTACCTGGGTTTGAGTCCCAGTCATGTTGTAATTTTTCATATCTGTTTATTCTTGGGATTCAGCAGCATGGCTTTCTCTGCTTTATTATTTACCTTTCCCCCATCCTTGGTCCATATAGTATATTGGATATAATGTTTAATTGTTGCATTTTAAAAATGATTAATTTATTAATGTATCATCTAATCCCTAATTCTCACATAATATAAAATTATTTTACTTTAATGCCTATATCTTGTGTCTGTTAATCTTTCTGAATCGAGAGATCCATAAATTTTGATTGAATAGTGATTTTTATGACAATCCTTTGATATATTTCCTTCCAATCGGTCAATTCTTCAATTTGTGACATTGGTGAAGTTGAATATCATTGTAATTAATTGTCAAATGCTTTAAAAAATGACTAAAATGGTAATTCTTGAACTCCTTATACTTCATATTGGCATTAAAATTTCCTCATGCAGGTTCAAGTCATACAGCAACCTCTTCAAAATCCCACTTATCTACAACAAATATACAATACGCAAGGACAGCTGCTGATGCCTGGTAACATTGCTCTTCATCCTGCTGGAATGAATCCTTCTATCCAGGTAAGGGCTAAATTTTGTAAAAATACTAAATGAAATCAACAATTGGCTTTGCAACCATCATCTTTTGGGATTAGATATTGATTTTAAGACAGTGATATTCGTCATTTTTGGAAGTAGAGGTAGGCGTTGTAATAAAAAATTTAGATAGTCCAAAGTAGATATTGACTCCAAGCAGAATCATAGATATCCTTCATAGGGACACATGTTCTCATAAGGAGGATGGGAGCTTTCATTGTAGGTGTTTTATTTGCATTGGCAAGAATTTATCCAATTAAGAATGTTCAGTGGAATGAAAGTTATTCTTCTTCCATTTTGATGCATAACTCTGACAATTTGGAGATGTATCTTTTGATTCCAAAAAAAATATTTCATTGCACTGTATTTGTGAAATTAGTCATCCTACAATGTTTCATCTACTATAAGTACAAATCATATAGTAAAGAAATTGCAACATTTCTTAATAATTGAAAGAGAAGTATCATTAAGTAAATTACATGATAAAAATGCAGTACATGATTAAATTGTGTGTAATAAATGTTACGAAGAAAATATTTGGTGCTGAAATTGGATTTTGTAGACATATTTGTCACAAATCAACTTTTATTCAAGAATTCCTGTTCCCTAGTTACAGATTCTAGGTTGCTTTATGAGATAATTAGGTAATAATTGTCTTTGTAGATCTCAACCTCAATAAGATATTATGTATGGTATGCCTTGCCTAACAAACTCCCATTTTACAAAGCCCTGATTCATGAATTAATCTATTGGAATTCCAAGTTTTCTTGTAGATATTCGTTCATATTCTAGAACTATTCCTAGATAAAGCGAAGAAAAAAGTATTTTATTAGGTTTATTTGATTAAGGAAAACATTGAAATTATTCTATCATTTTTATCCAGCTGTTCGTTGCACTATCATACTCAGTTGTAGTCCCATAGGGCCACGTAAGACATAGAAGTGGTTTATATTATTCATTTCTTTAGAACATGATTGATGGCAGCTTTCTTCAACTATATGAATACTTAGATTACTATTTTCTTGGGCAATTTTGCCTCTACTTCTCAAGTAGTACTCTCCTATCCTTTTTGCAAGTTGCATTTAGAGGTGAATTTAATCAGAATATTTTTTTTTATCATCAGAGGGATTTAGGTAGTTCAGCATTTACTTTCTCTTTTATATATTTGTCTATGCTTTTTTCTTTAGTGATACTAGAACTGCTTAAGTTTTGTTTTAATCGTTGTATTTTTTTTAAATAGCTTGTAACTACTAGGTAAATCTTGTAAAAGAATTTCATTGCAGTGATGATTGTTTAATTATTGTGCCTTCCAAAAATTACTACGTTAAGTTCATTACATTGGTTATAAAAAATTTAATTTGCTCTTTGATGCAGTTTCCAACAGAACATATATTGTAGGCACCATAAGCATCTTCTAATGAATTAATGAATGCGGAAACAAAGCTATTATACCTGAAGTATTGCAGATGTTTCAGTTGTATTTCTGTCATCCCTCATCTTCAATTTCCATTGCACATGGTGTGCTGCATTTTTTAAAGTTTCAAAGTTTTATCACATTATCTTCCGGAAAATATGGCATTTTTTAAATATTTCTAAAACAATAGCTCTTGAGCTGAACCACATTAGATATTTTCTGTATATGTCATATCTTATGCTACAAACTCCTACTAAACTACTGCTAACTATTTTTGAATTGATTTGTAAAGCTAGGTATACATTTATTTAAATCTATAAGGAAAAGGAACACGGCTGTTGTAAGACATCAGAGTTAGATAAAAGCTCCAAATAGCCATTGTTTGCGAAGAAACTAACCGTTGAAGAATTCCCACCAGTGAGGGTTGGGGTTCTCTGTGGTCACGCAAAGCAAGTATTGTTCTCGATACGTATTTCAACAACTAAGTTGCCATCTTTGGGAGAGAAGAATAACTAATAAATAAATAATGTTATTCTTCTCTCCCAAAGTTAGTTTAGTTGTTGAAATACATATCGAGAACAATACTTGCTTAGCATGACCATGGAGAACCCCAACCCCCGCTGGTGGGAATTCTTCAACGGTTAGTTTCTTTGCAAACAACGGCTATTTGGAGCTTTTATCTAACTCTGATACATTTATTTGTTATTTGCTCAATAAATACCTCTTTGACTAAAATGATATGCTGCATCCTTGAAGCTATCCCCCCAGAGTCTTGGCAGTCTGGGGTTTCAGTTCCAGACAAAGGCAGGTGGAGGAGGAGGAGGAAATGCTGGAGGAGGGACAACGACTGCAACAATGGTACCTGTTTCATGTGGGACAGCAACTCTGACTATGGCAGGAAAGCTGAGTGGTGGGGGTGGAAGTGGAAGCCCTATTCATCATAACCATTTGCATCATCATCCCCCCCTCTTGCCTGCCCAGGTGCTCACTTTTTCCCTTATGTGCCCTCAACATATGATGTGCTTGAACTGCGAAACTGTCTTCTTTTTAATCCTCCTTTCTCAAAGCTTATTATTATTATTATTTTTGCTCTTTCTATTGTGAGATCTTCAGGAATCAGTCTCCCAACAGGAAATCCACCAGAGAATAAATATCTCTGAGATGGAGGTTTCTTTCATTCTGCTCACTAATGTAATATCTTTAATAATGTATCACCCGGAATAACTGGAAGCTTTCTCTTACGTGGACAAAATTATCTCACTTTTCTCTCCTAACTTTTATTACCATGAAAACTATTAGATGACATAATCTGAATTTATGCCATAATGAACATTTTTATTAAGAATGCATTATACGGACTTTGTACTTAATAATTTGGCCATTTATTTATGATTGATATTTCTGTGTGTAAAAGAATTTTTCTTAACTTTTGAATGCACTAATTTAACTGAAATTTAATTTAATTTCATGGAAATGATATTTTTTTATATTAAGTATGTGAGTGATTAAGATACTTTTGCAGTAATCAGTACACTGAATTTAATCTTCCATGTTAACTCAAGCTTTTTGATATCTAGGAATATAATTAGTATTTTTGGAAAATCAAGGCATATCTAAGATATTTTTATTTGGAAATGATCGAGTCTTTTGTTAGATTTTTCTCCACTTATGTAAGAAGAATGTTTTTCATGTCTTCTATGAACTCAGTACAAAGTATATTTTTTCTGCATTGTATATCCTTCAGTGTAGATAATAGACAAATGAGGGCTGCAGCTGTTTTACATTATTTGGCTGACTTTTGTATCTATTCAGTTTCTTTGAAGTTTTATCAACTTCTTCTCAATTTTGCCAATTCTTAGTTTTTCTGCTCAAAACTATCCCACAGCTTTTCTCTTCATTGATTTCTCTTCTAATTCCTGCTTTTCTGTGACCCATTTCTTCCTATTCTGTAATTTCTTTAATGAGATATTATTCTGTTAATCATAGTTGCAGTTCACCATTTCTCCGATAGCAAATTACTTTAGGAACTAATCATAATATCTTCCTTCATATTGAAAAATTCAGTTTCATTACTTAAAGTAATGTAAATTACTCATTTTTCCTTATCAGTTGAGCTTTTTTTTTAACCTTTAATTTCTTCTCATGCTTCAAAACATCATATCTTTTAGCTTCATTTTTCAGAACTATCTTTTTTCCATGAAAATCACTTCAGCTGTCATGGGCATTTCATTTGTGATCCCCACTGAGTTGAATTCTAGCTTTCTGAAGCAGTATTTTATTACCTTTGGTTAGTTGTCACTTATTACCTTTTAATTCTGTAGACCACACAACAGACCTTTGGCACATCACCATGTTTTGATTATCCTACAACAATCTCACACTCATCCCCTTTAAGAAATAATTACTTCTTTCTGTGCTTAGGTGATTGCAGTTGCTTGGCTCCCTCCACAGCCTCCTCCTCCTCCTACTACTACAATCAATCATCCGGTCGTGTTCTACGTTGGTCTTTCTCTTTGCCTTGGTATTGAAAACTATGCTTAGGAGTAGTGGCTCTTACCTTTGTGCTTAAGAAAGAATGAATGGTTGAATGAGTGGTTGTGCATTGTCAGTGTGCTGCAGGTTAAATTTATTATTCAAAGGATTGTTATGGTAATTGCATTAGCACTGAGGATGTTACATTAAAATCAACTTATTTTCAACCCCATGGTAGCCTTACTACCTTATTTGAGGTTATTTTCGTAAGCAGTAGCATGTTATAACACAATTAATGATAAATTATAGGCATGATAGATATTCCTTGTTATGGCTGCCAAGAAAATTTTCAAAGAAATTGGTTTCCTGGCGTTTTTTGAATTTAAAGCGAAAAGGGTAAATCCCCATGTTCTGATAAAAATTTGATTTTTAAATAATGTTACTTTGCTTGGCAGGTTAGGCTGGATAATAATTGGTTAATATTGCTCATTAAATTAGTAAATGAAAGCTTTTAGATTCAATGCAAAGCATATCATGCCCAAAATTTTAAGATGTTATCAAAATAGCAACCAGAAGTTAATGGTATCTATGTTAACATTTATTACAAGTGATATGAAAAATAAGCAATGGCTCAACTGTGGAAACTTTGAATTCATGAATTTCATTTTAGACTGAAACCCTAGTTTGAGAATCTATGATAATTTCGTAGTGTTCTTTCCTCTGTTGACTGATTTTTAGAAGTTAACCATCAAACAATAAAATTTAGACACAGTTTCTTTATATTTCTAAGTATAGCTAATTTTATTTTTGTAAAATTATTTCTTGTCTTAATGACAGTGAAACTACATCAGTAATCCTTTACTTCAAACTTTTACAAATTTCCCTCTAAGAGATATTGAGTAGATGGTACTGCAAAACAGGTAGTAATTATTCTGACAATTTATAAGATACCATAATGCTATGTATGATGGATATAGTAATTTAGTTTGCTGTTATTTATAAGTTTGTCATATTAAAGATTGTGTATTTTATTGCATTCACTAATACCTTAATTTTTCAGTGTCAGCCATGATATTAATTATTTTCAACATATGATTTAGGGACATTTTAATCTTATTTCATAATTTTTAGCTAGCAATTAAAATTAAAGCCCTTTCTGTCATCATGGTTTTTCATATGTATTAGTTGGCCAGGAACCTCTCATTAGCATTGTTTTTTATACAAACTTCATAAGTTTTTGAATAAGTTTCATTTGAATAGATTTAATTTCCCTATAAAAAATCAGTAATTTAAAGCTTCGATTATGTTATAATTTTTCTATAACTTATTGAAAGCACTGACTGTACAAGAAAATAATTACTGCCCGCTGTGTACATGGCTTTTAACTTTTGGGTTCTGTTTCTAAGCAACTGTTCGTAGCAAGATTTAGGCAATCTCATTGCTTATTTTTGCTGAAATACCTTGTAATTTACTTGCTTTGATAATTTAAATTATTTTTATAATTTTTCATTGGTAGGTTGATATCTCTTTCTTCTACGGCATCCATTATTTAGTGTTCTCTATGCTTTTTACTTCGAAGGCTATTTTAAAGTTGTAGCTCATTTGAAATTCAAAAACAAATCATATATTATTTAGATTTAGGGTAGAATTTAAGGTATTATTTAAGAAAGGAAAAGGGGTAAAGGGTGACTTTGCGCAAGATGGTGTGCACCCAGGAAAAATCCCAAGGAAGAATGGACTTGAAAAAAGTCTGCGAGTTCGTCCACATGGTGGCATAGTTTGCAGTTTTGGCTTCGTCCTTGCCCACAAAGTCTCCTGAATGGCTTAGATAAATGTTCTGCCATGATAGCTCAATGGACAGAGCACCCGACTGATAATTGTGAGACCTGGGTTCGATTCCCGGTCCCATCAGACTTTTTTCAAGTCCATTCTTCCTTGGGCATTATTTAAGATTCCTGAAAATGTTATGCATACTTCATCATACTATAAATAAATACTTTACTACAAATACTATAATAAATACATATATTCAAGTAAATATTCATGTGAAGGTAAGTTTTCCCCAATCGTACTTCTTATTACTCTTCACACTTCTGACTTTCTTAATGCTGAGGATAGTGACATTTTTCTTCTTGTTTCATGCATTATCGTTTCTCTAGTATTAAATGATCAATCCATGCAACAGATCCATGGTCCTGTAACAGTGAGTGGAACTGATTCAGGTATTACTCATGCTGAGAGAAGTAGTTTAGACTTGGTAGCAAAGTAAATTATGAGACACTTGCTTTCATATATTTTCCCAGGCCTGTATCCTTTCAGTAAAGGTAGGAAAAAATTGAAAGAAAATATGAAATGTACTTTTTAAGAGAGATTCATAGACCCAAGACCCTTTTCAGAGACGTCCTTACTATTAACGTTACTATGTCACATCCTCTAATGATGCCTTGGGTTAGGATTCTATATCTTCCCGGGAAGTTCATCAAAAGTTTATTGTGAATTGACACAATGCATTCTTATGGGAAAAACTGGGAGTTAAGTAATTTCTGGGTCTGCTATCCAGGATCTAAATGCCAAAAAGAATGAGCAACTCATTCTTGTCAATGTTTTAGGCTAATGTATTGGCTACTCTACATGTACAATTATAGGGTTATTTTAATATTTTTAAGGCCATTTTCTGGGAAAATAACTGCTCATAAAACCTTATTTGGAACTTAATTCATTATTCTTGTTTCAAAGTCTATCCAATTGCCAAGTTGCATTGTAATAAGCAAGGACCAACTGGGAAGCCAAATCAGCAGTAGGTGTGTTACATGATGACCACTTTCTTGCTTCACTGTTTTTCTCTCTACAGCAAAAACTCCCAACTATTTTGTATAATTAAGGAAGATAGGATTTGAGGTCATGTACTGATCCAGATTCCAAGACTCAGATTGCTTGGTGCACTTGTCTTGGTTTTGTAGAATTACATGCAGTATTATTTATGCCTGAAAGAAATTTATTTTATCCTGATATTTATGGTAATAATAGCCACTTTTTGTAATGGAAGTATTGTTTGGGGACTATTAAATAAAGGATGCCTTCATTTTCTCTTGTTTATTTCTTCTGAAATTGCTGAAGGTGATGGTTCCTTGATTTATAGCTTATCCATCCTTATACATTTCATGAAATATTTGAAAATAGCTCTTGGGATATTTTTCCTGCTAATTGGATCTAATTTTGCTTTGAATATCTTTCATTAGGTTGATTAGATTAGAAATTGATACATTCTTATTCTTGTAGGATCTAAGAGTATTGCTCTCATGTTCTTCTGTATCGGAAAGGATCACTTGCTAGATTTGCTTACAGTTGTTTACATTTACTCTTTACCAATCTCTATCAAATTTTATAATCTCCAGTGACTATGTCAGTGATGAGTCTTGATAGATAATTGATTAATAATCTACCAAACTACTTAACACAGTTTTGTTAAATGGAAATACAGTTATTACTTATATTAGCCTATTTATTGTCCCGTAAGTATTGCAATGTTATTTTAAAAATTTTTCCCTAAAGGGTTACTCATACCTTCTTGGAATCATTAATTTTCAACACTGTTATGTCACTTACATTCTATTTAGTGATTTAAGATAGTAAAATTACTTTTACAATTTTCATTGATTAATTTACTTAAAGAAATATTACCGAAATTAAATTGATAAATTCTATAGTTATTATTCCTTGTTTGGCCTTTGAAAATTGGTATCCCCTCCCAAGTTTAAGCATTAAGTTTCAGAGAATTCCTATACCCCTAGAAGAAAGCAAAAGAATTTTCAAGGGTATATAAGTTCTAACTTGAATATGTCGAGGATTGATTCATAGTTTAATTATGATGTTCCTAGCTGTATTAATTATGTTTGAAGAGTAATATTCAGTAAAAAATTTTTTTCATTTAAAAAAAAGTGAAGTAATTTATTTTATTTTTGAATGGATAATGTTTGCTTGTACTGTATAGATGTCCTATTTTCTTGGAGTCTTGTTTTAAAAAACGAAATACAAATTATTGCTTTCCAATCAAAATATGTAGGAAAGCCTCCCATTTTTTCTATGCATTGTTCTTCACAGTAAAGGTACTTCGGTGCACTTTTGTTTTATATTTTATTTTTATGTTTTTTGAAAGTTTTGAAAATTCCCTGAAATCACCTATTAACTAAGATCATCATCATAGTAGATGTCCATCAGAAACAGACAATATTTAAATTTTAAATCCAGAGTATATGGTGCTAATGAATTCTTAAGTATCTAACATCTGTATTAATAGGTGATAGCTGCTGGAAAACCATTCCAACCTAATCAACTTGCTCAACATATGATCACAACTCAAGGAAAGTCAGTTCTCCAAGGACAAACAGGTTAGTAGTCCATAAATGTTAAGTTTTCTTGACAATATATCATCAAATGTAGTATATTTTTGTTCAGAAATTCTCATTTTGCTGAAGAGGGACAAATTTAGGTCTTTTCCCTACATACTATGGATGAATGTGAAGGTCATTTTTTGAAACAACGTTTTTACTTGCAAAATACTAGAAATACTTTTAAAATTTTTTCTATAAATAAAGAGAGATGGTTTTTACCTCAAATAGGCTAAGTCATTGTCAGAGGCTGTTAACGCAATATTCATGTATAATATTATCTTGGGAACATTATTTGCTTTCTCTATTCATGGAAAATGTGCCATTTTTAGACATAGTATAAAAAAAATCTTCAGACATTATTATAAAACTCATGAAAATTGTTTTAATTGAATATGTGATTCTGTTTTTTCTTCTTCAGCTTCTTTTCCTGGATATGCCACTATTCCAACTACAAGTAATCAGACTCTTGTAATCAGCCAACTTGGAGTAATTAGTAGCCAGCCTAACATCTTACCAGCTCATGCCCATGGTCAGGGGGGTAAACCTGGAGACATGCAAAAAGTGAGTTAAGGAGAAATAAAAATTATTAGTGTAATTATATTAAATACTTATAAATAATGGAGGAATATTAAAATTCAACTTAGAACGCAATGTTATATTGCTTTTATTATTTACCATTGTACTGTGAATGGGATATACTCCATGTATTATTGTTATGAAGCTTAAATAATTTAAACTGGTGGCTTGAGAGAATCAATTCGGTTGTAGGTTATTCACAATTTCAATATGCTCCTGTTAGTTTTTGGGATGTAGGGTAGTCAGTTTTCTCATTGGCTTAGATAACTCTAATATTACAACTCAGTAATCTCTCTTATAGAATTTGTAAGGAGGTTACCTTAGGATATTCTTTAGAACCATATCTCTCAAGATTTCTAGTTACAGTTGCAGTAAAACCCATTAAACACCCTCTATGTGCAGTTTTCTCTTAGTTCCAGTTGCTCTCATACAAAACATGGCAAAGAATCAGCTTAAAATGCTCTGCTAACCACTGATAAGGCAGAATCTCTCTATAGGGGTTTGCATAGCATCTGGAGACAGTAAAATATTACCAATCATATGTCTTGTTTGATTGACCAAAAATTCTCATGGAAAATGGATTTGAAAAAGTCTGACAGGACCAGAATTTGAACTTAGTACTGTCCAACTTTTTTCACGTTGGTTTTTTCTTGAGATTTTTACTAGCCTTTATGTGCAAATCACCTTTACCCTTTTCCTTGTGAGACTCAAAAAATCGTTACCATCGTCAGTATTTTTCTTTCCTCTCCTCACCTTATCTCAAATGGGGGCTCCTTTTGACACTCTTGTTTGAATGAAGATATTGCCAAAAAATATTCTCTATTCCACTGTAGGAGCTGATAGGGTGAGATATTCACCATCAGTCTTGTTTGTGAATGTTAGATGAAAATGCCATTTGTGGTTGTTTCCTTTCATCGAAATCTCTAAACATCAAATTACCCAGAATAGCTGTGTAGTGTTTAGTGGGCTGTTGAGCATGGTGTTAGAGAGATTGTGCTCCATGACTGCCTCCCACCACTGCTGTTAAGAATTTGTCATTCTTCTCTAATTTTACATCTAGTAAAAATTGTTTAGTTGTTGAGTGAAAAATTACCCAAAGTAACAAAGGAAGCTGCTCCCATTGATTGAAGTGCTGACCACTTTTCAAAATTATGATGAGAGGGCAACCTTAAATGATGACCCGGAATTTGTGGGATTTCAAGCACCCTCCTTCCACTGTTACAAAGTGTCCCATGGAATGACATACCCTATGTACAAGTGTCTCAGACCCCCCCCTTGTGAGTGACATCATTTCAGGGCCTCCAAGCAAGTTTTACTCAATTTTGTAATATTCGTGTACAAATTTTGTTTGTAGAAATGAAAGCTATTTAATGAATGATTTTGAACTGTAAAGTGACCAGTGCCAATGATGCAAATGTTATACAGAAAGCCCATCATTTAACCCTATCATGATTTTAGGTGTAATTGATAAGTAAGGCTGTTATGCATTTGTAAAAATTTTGATCAAAATTGATNTTATTGATATTCTCATTAAGTTTTATTTTATTTCTTCCTGATTTCAAATTTTGTGATTTTCTTTAAGTTAGTATATGTTTCATTGAATAGAGTGCTGCAAAATTAACTTTTCTGTGATCTTCGTGAGATAATTTTTTTTTCAGTGGGCATACTTTGTTTCCTATATCTTAATATTTTTGAAATACTACCTAATTTTTATGGTATGCTTAAAGATTTTTTTTGGCACAAAAATTTAAGCTTGAGGCATATTTTTGCTAATGTTTTTCTAGGCATTTAATGAGCTTTGTATTTGAAAAGCAGGCATTAAAAACCTTGTTTTACTTTGCAGAAAAGAAGCTTGCTCAAGAGGTACAAGTGGGAGTGCCCCAAACTGCTAAACTTCCTGCAGATCTTGCCAAGTGTGAGTTCTGTGGAAAGGTTGACCTTAGATCAAAGTTCAAGAAATCAAAGCGGTTCTGTACTTTAGCTTGTGCCAAAAGGTGAGTTTTAATAAAACTTTTCTCCGGTGATCTTAAAATTTCCATACTGTTTTATTTACTATGCTTACTTTTACTTATTATATCTCTTTATGTGTTGGATTTTATTTCTTTTAATTATTTAATGGGATATGTCATCAATATCTTATAACTTCAACACATCTGCCAGCACTAGACACCATTAGGGAAAGACTATGGTATTTGTTTGATTCAGTGTTTTATTTTTATATTGTCCATTAATATATGACTGGTAGGTTTTTGTTATTAATTTAGGTATATAAAGGTGCTAGCTAATAGCGAATCATTGTTTTAAAAATCAGATCTTAGGAGCAGGTGGTAAATCAAACATGGTGTCTTCAAATGGAATGGGAGGTGGTGCTGTTGGTAATAGTGTTGGTGGCGGAGCAGGTGGAGTGAAGGGTGCAAATAACCAGCAGCAACAACAGTGTGTTGTCTCTCAACCTCAACTTATTACCACTCAGGCTCCTACTGCTGCCATGTTAGGAAGCCAGGCTCAGTTGATCAGTCCCATTCAAGTAAGTCTTCATGTGTTTCCCAAAACTGCTAATCAACTCAGTAGGTGCCAGGAGAGATCCCTAAGTATTTCCACCAAGTGATTTGAAAATTAAGAAGTTTCTGAAGAAAACATATGTTGTTGAAGTACGTCTGTAGAATCTTTATGTTCTCTTTGGAAATTTAGTAGTTGTGAATGTGTACGTTGAATGCAGATAATTCAGCAAGTGTAGCATATGCAAACTTGAATATTATCTAGGGTTCTTTGCACCCTTCACATGTATGTGCATCATGAAAGAAGCCTGCGTGTCTAATTTAGTTCTATCATGAATAGATTGAATCATGTTGCATTATTCAAGTTTAGAATGTTTAACATCATGAAGTATCAGTTTAATGTCATGTAAACTAGATGGTAAATATTTGAGTAAGTCTACTTGATGTGAAATTCTTTTTTTTTATATAACCATGAGTTTGCCTTTTACTTAGAAGTAGATGTTATAAATGTTACATTTCTATTCATTTTAATTACTGGGCAATTTAATTATGCCATCATTCATCATTAAATGTTAGAGATAAGTAGCTAGGAATCAGCTCATTATTTTTGGTTTTATATTTCTCTCAGTTTATTGATTTTATGTTGTCCATGTTTTCTTCATTATGAAAATAATGCGTACTTGAGTATGTGTAATTGAGGTGAACTATGGTTATAAAGTGCATGTTCCTATATTAAGTATTATATCTCTTGGAAATTATGTAATAATCTGTGAATGATTTTATTTTAGTAATCCTTTAAATATTTCTCAGCAATTTTTTGTCTGGTTTTTATTTAAAATCTTTTTCTCTTATAAATTACAACTAATTTTACAATCTTAATTTGTAGTTCCCTTGGCAAGCTTTTGGGACTCCTGGAATTGCATGGGCAACTCCAGGAGGTTTGCAGTCCCAAGCTGCTCTCCTCACCACTCCAAACCCAATCTTCATTCGAGGAGCACAGCCTCATGATCCAAATGCTCAAGGTGGTCAAGGTGGTGCCACTCAGGGAGGTGTATTCATTCAGAGTCCTCCTCCACAAGCCATGGCTACTCACAATGGTAAGATTAACATGTTTTATGTTTAATTTACATTTTGTAATACCAGAAGTATAATGGAAAGTTATGTCATTTCTGTAAATTTTACCTCGACATTCATTTATCAACAGCTACTTTAGCTGGAAATCCTACTGCAATGCAAACTACAAACAATGCTGCCAATACTGGGGCAGGGAATCAAGGAAATGGAAACAATCAACAGCATCAGGCACAACAAGCGCAGCAACAGATCACTCATCAGCTTCATCACCAGCATCAGCTTGCTATGAAGGTTGATCTGAATTCATATTCTTACCTCATTTTGTTTCTATAATTACCTTTCCTCATCCCTTATTTAAGTAAATGGTAGTCTGATGATTTGTTTTTATGATGCAATAGCTATTTACGCTTTGGCTCCCAGACAGCAGAGTGAGCAACATTTTTGTGTTTAGCAAAAACATTCACAGTTGATTCCTGGTGCGATCTATGGCATTCAAATTTAGCATGAATGTCTTTGATGCTTATATGGCATCGTAGAAATTGATGTTCTGACCTAAATTACCCTCCAAAAATGCTACTTAGGCCTTAGCCCTATATGAACCATTCTCTCAGTAGATTTAATATCTTCACTTAATAGCTCAAATAACATTAACTGTTAGATGTCTTCATCCTTCTTAATAACTTGATATTGTACACGAAGAAAGATAATTGGTACATATGATATTGTTGTCAATGGGGAAATGAAATTAAATATTATATATATATTTTTTTAGGTTTCTTGTACTGAGATGTATATATAAGGAACCTCCTTGTGGCTTAGTCCTCTAAAATACTTGTAGTAATTGTGAAAACCTACTAAAATTCTTTTATCCTTTTGAAGCAGGTTGCATCTGTGGGCACAGGATCCAATAGAGTTGGGACAGTGGATGGAAGTGGTGGAACAACTGTTGGAGGGACTACAATGCAAGCCAACATTCAGCCAAAGACCTCTGCAGCTAACAATGTATTGCCTCCTCGCTCTATGTCTGGAATTCTTCCTGGGTCAACTGGGGTTCCTAACATCCGACCTGCAAGTTCAGTTTCAACCCAAACTGGTTCAAGTGGAGGTCCAGGAGGAATGGGAATGGGACAGCTACAAATGCAGAAAGGACTGGTAATTTTAATTGAGACATGAAATGATTACTTCCTGATCACATGGCTATCTGTTTAAAGCCATTCTCATTGCCATCAGCTTATGTCACATCTATGTTTTGAATACTACCTCAGTCTTATAATAAAGTTTGTGTCTGGTTTGTGGATGATAACCATTAAAGATATGATAGAAATGATGATTTTCTTTGTTTTACACCTATGAAACTCTTTCATAGTGTTGAGTATTGAAATGAAATTGGTTTCTTTTTATATGTTCTTCTTCAGAGTAAGGTTCGTATAAAACCTACTATGAATAGAGCCTCACCTGCACCAAGCATGAAAGCAGATGCTGCAAATCAGACAAAACCTCAGCCCATAAGTCCTGCCAATATGCAGCATCAAGCTCAACAATTGACAGCTGTTGCTGCCCAGGTGTCTGTGGCAAAGTAAGAAATATTTTCTTGAGACATTCATGTATTTTCCTTAGCTGTGACTTATTAAGACCCTTGACTTTTTATCTAAGAATTGTAATGAGGATATGTTATTTGCAAGTTATGCATGGAAAAAATACTAAATTTCTTTCTTTACAATTTCAGTAGAATGATTTTAACAAATGCTTCTGGCAATGGGGCACCTTTGCTCCAGGATAAAGGACAGCAACTCACCCTACAGGCTGTCAAATCATTCACATCATCAGCTGCTTCAACTACATCCACCACCACATCCACGTCCACTTCTTGTTCTCCTGCACCAACTCTTCCCATCCTTCCACCTCTTGGTCCCCCTACTGCTGTCCTCTTACCTCATCATTCTATTCAGGCACAGCTGATAGGGCAGGCTGCATGCCCACCATCACCCTCTGGAACTCAAAATGGACCCAATGTTTCAGTTGCTTCACCAATGAGGCCTATTGGTGCTTCCACCCCTAGTGGAATAGTTGCATCTTTGCCAGTCAGTATCTCCCTCCAAGCACCCCCCTCATCACCATCGCAACATCTACACCCTTCACAACACCAGTTAATGGGTCCACCAATGGTTGCAATGGTAACAGCAGCTCCATCACCTAATCAAGGAATGCAGAATCTACCAGGATCAACTCCCCCTGTCTCAGTGGTAACATCCTCCACTGGAATGGGAGCAGGAGCTCCAGGAACTGTGTTATCAGTGGTACCTGGAGGAATTGTAAATAATCAAGTACCTGGAAAAGACGATAGTGGAGCCACAATGTCTGGAGATGTTGTTATGAATAATGTAGGTGACGTGAATGGATCAATGATGATATCAGAAGAAAGAAGGAATGGAGAAGCTAGTCCTGCTCCTGGTGTGACGCCCATGGAAGGAGTTGTTGAAACTGGAGTAGCTAATTCACAAAGTTCTGAAGGTATGCTAGAATTTCCAGATATGTATAATATTACATATATTAATGTAAGTTGTTCTGCTACCTGATCATATATACCGAAATGTATGGAGAGTTGCCATCTTTACTTTTCAGTCTCTTCAGATTTAATCTATCATACCTATACAAAACTTAATTTCATTTAAACATTCATTACATATACTATTTTTTGTGAAATTATCATTTGTATTGTATTTTAAAATTTTATTGTAATTAAAACTTCAATAGAAATCATCAAAAGGGTGGTAGATATGTATTTTCAGTTCTGTCAAGTTATTGTGTTCTCTAAATATTTTATTCTGAGAATATTTTTAGGAATGATTAACCCATTTATATACTTTGTGATGTATTTATTCAGTGATAAAATATAACCTAATTCCTTCAAATTTTACCCTACATGTAATTTTCTGTAAACTGTGAATTTCTTAAGAACAATCATTTAGGTCATTTTTACTTGGAAACTTTGGTGATAGGTTTCTTTTTCCTTCCTTGGGAAAATATTAATGACATTCACTAATGATTTTTTAGACTAGTCCAACAATATTTGTTATTCTTATAAGTTTTGACGTTCACGAGTATTTAAATTTGGTCAAGTTAATATCTTTTCCTTACTCTTTTTACAGTTAATGGCGACAAAGAAAAAATGATGAATGGGATGACAGAAGCTTCCAATGGAGGCTCAACTCCAATGGAAGGTGTAAATGCAGGAGAAGAAGGTGGAGCTAAGTCTGAAAATACGTCAGCTGTATCCTCTGGAGTTACCAATGGGCCTACCTCCGGAGCTCCTACTGGAATGGGTTCAAGAGACACTCACAAAGTGCCTCCACCAAAAGCTTTGGTCAAACCTCAAGTTCTGACACATGTGATTGAGGGTTTTGTCATTCAGGAAGGTAGGAGTGAGTCTTTATAATTCTTTAATTGCTCTGACATTCATTTTTTAACTTTAGAAGTATCTTTTTTACACTCGAATGAACAGTTTCATTGCACTTAATAGTGTCTGTTCTGTATTCTAAAGTAAACTATGTAAACTTTCAGCTTCAGAGCCGTTTGCTGTTAACCGGTCATCTTTGTTAAGTGAAATGCCTCAGCCTTCTTTAAAACCTAATAATCAAATGATGCAGAATCATACCTCTCAGCAAACCGGTGCTCAAGATAAGGAAAATGTACAGCATCATGTAATGGCCAATCACTTAGTTTCACCATCCTCAAATGATTCTGAAGAGCCTCCAAGTAAGTTTTGAACATTTTATTGCCTCTTATTTATCTCAAATATTTACGCTTTGTTGTTCACAATAGATGCTGTTAGCTTGATTATTTATATTATTTTTTCATCGGAATAAGTTGTATGATTAACCCTTACGGTGTGTAAAATTATTGATATTCTCATTAAGTTTTATTTTATTTCTTCCTGATTTCAAATTTTGTGATTTTCTTTAAGTTAGTATATGTTTCATTGAATAGAGTGCTGCAAAATTAACTTTTCTGTGATCTTCGTGAGATAATTTTTTTTTCAGTGGGCATACTTTGTTTCCTATATCTTAATATTTTTGAAATACTACCTAATTTTTATGGTATGCTTAAAGATTTTTTTTGGCACAAAAATTTAAGCTTGAGGCATATTTTTGCTAATGTTTTTCTAGGCATTTAATGAGCTTTGTATTTGAAAAGCAGGCATTAAAAACCTTGTTTTACTTTGCAGAAAAGAAGCTTGCTCAAGAGGTACAAGTGGGAGTGCCCCAAACTGCTAAACTTCCTGCAGATCTTGCCAAGTGTGAGTTCTGTGGAAAGGTTGACCTTAGATCAAAGTTCAAGAAATCAAAGCGGTTCTGTACTTTAGCTTGTGCCAAAAGGTGAGTTTTAATATTTTTTTATGGTAAATCTCAATTTATTTGAAATCTATATATACCATAGATTGAGGGAGTGGTAAGTTTTTATAAAATTCAAGTTAGATTAGAGCTCTTACATGGCAGGGTAAATTTAAGTCACTGATATTAGCAAAACAATTAGTAAGTGATGTTTTCAAGTTTTGTATATAAGACACAAAAAGCAGTGACCTTTTATAAAAAGGATTTTCATTTAATCCTGCTGCATATTTAGAAGTATGATCAAGAATTTATTCTGAAATTTTGTGTTGTTTTTGAATGTTGTAAGTTTATTAGAAATTCTGTAATGATGTGTTTCCATCATCCATTACATGGCTGATTTATCATTCCAAATTATTTAGATAATCAATATTTAATTTTAAGTTTGATCATATTACTATGTGATTATAAAAATTTTAATCTAAGAATGCATGAAATTATCCTTTGGCATTATATATAGACAGGAATATTTATTATTTGATTTTACTCATCTTTGCTACATCATAAATTCAAATAGAAATAAATGCTCAGATATTCCTTTATTTTCTGGTAGTAAGAAAAAAGAGTAGATAATTTTTTCTGAAAATCTGGTATATATATATCATGGATTTAAAAGAATGAATAGTTCTTCAAATTAGGATTATTGATGATACTGGATGTTACTTGTCTGCTTGCATTTATCAATCAAGTGGATTAATTATAGTACACCAGAAAATATTTGAGAGAATGTCTAAAATATAGGTTCAACGTTGGTTGCAGCAAACGCCTGGGTCTCTATAAACCAGATGAGGGGACGGGGAAGAAGGGTACTAATGCAGTGGAGCCCAATAATGTTTCTGCAGCTGTGAATTCTGCAAATGCTAAAGAGCAGCAAGCTAAGACTGATTGGCAAAAATCAAAAGGACAAGAATGGGTAGGTTGAATCTCAGGCTTAATTTATTATTATGTCTCCTTCCCTATGAAGTAATTTTTGTGACATCTTTTTGATGAGTGTTCATGAGTTTTGTAATTTCAAAGAAATGACAGATCAAAAAATTTTCCCAAGATTTTTTTGAAAGTGCTTTACATTAGTATTAAAAAGTTATTTCTTAAAGTTTCTAGAAGACTCATTTTTTCTGATGTATACCATTAGTAAATATTCAATATTATCAGCAGTAGCTTACAACATCCTCTTCCAGAATGGCATATTCTACCAATGATCAGTGGATGATTTTTTAATTTTTAGAATTGGTTCCTTCATGGTAAATAATGCACAAAATTTGCTTCACTGATTTTTGAAAATTGTTTTTTGTTAACCATTCCTCTAGTTAGTGTTCTTTGCTCCCTATTTCCTTTTATTCCTTGGATTCACTTAGCTGTTTTGCTTTAAAGGGTCGATTGATTGAAAAATAAATTCATGCTTTATTTTTTCTATACAGAATACAAATCAAAATGCTAATGGACAAGATGGAGGACGCTTAGGGTCTGGAAATGTTAATGCTCAAGAAGAGGGTAATCTTACAACAGACAATGAAACAAATGATTCATCAGGGGCTGAATCTTCTTCATTGTCTCCATCGGAAGTTGTTCAAGGACAAGAGGCAACTTCAGCACGAACTTCTGGCATGGTAGGAGGAGATCCTTCTGATGACAATAACAGCAGTGAATCAGGGCTTTTGTCATCAGGATGTCCAGCTAATGCTACTCCTAGCACACCTCCCCAGCCCAGAATAAACCCTATTAAATGGACAGTAAGTATTTTTTCAGTTAGTTTTATTGATTCTGATCACTAGTTCCAGGAGAGCTTTGCTGCATGTGTAGGTGAGAGATTAGTGTGTGTGATACCAATCATCATATAAGGAGGAGTAACTAATCAAACATCTTCATTACAATAGAAGTAATGGTAGTACGGTAATATTCTTTTTTCATCACTTTCTGAATTTCAGAATATCATTGTCAGATTTTAATGAGGCCCTTCACTTGTGTGCCCGTGGTATGTAATCTAACTTTTAGCACCCTCTAGCATCTCAACTGAAACAACCTCTTTGATCATATACATATATGTAAAAATATGTTTTTCATAATACTATCAATAGATTCTGGCAAGACTTTGTGGTAGGAAGCCATAACGAACTGAGAAAATGAAAATAGACATTTACCCGTACCATATAAGGTTTTATTTAGCGACCATGGTTTCGATGCGTCACGTCATCATCAGGCCTGATGATGACGTGACGCGTCGAAACCATGGTCACTAAATAAAACCTTATGTGGTACGGGTAAATGTCTATTTTCATTTTCTCAGTTCGTTATGTTTTTCATAGAATATAGGTGGTTTTAATACAAACCCTCATTGTAAATTTATACTTTCAATAACTACAATGATTCAGATTCAGGAAAAAAGCTAACTTATCATTTAATTGAATCACTAGAAAAAAGGGGCTGATGAGATAGCCAAGGGGGTAGCATGTTTGCCTTGGGTGGAAGCAGTCTAGGATTTAATTCCCAGTGGGGCCCTTTATGTTCAAAATGGCCTCAGCTGTCAAAGCTCTATTAACAGTACTGCTAAGTAGAAATAATTGTGTAGTTCTGCAGTTGTACTTATATTTTATGAGCTCCTTAATGAAGGTAAATGCTGAAACTAGACCAGGGTTTTGAGCTTGATTTTAGATGTGGAGTTTCACAAAGTTACTGCTTCCTTTATGGCTTTAACTTTCAAATATGTTTCATTATTTTGTAAGAGTGATGTAAACTACTTTTCTCATTTTATTTGAATTTAGACTCAGATTTATTGTATATTTGACTATTATTTGCAATAAGAAATAAAATATAACCACCTTAATTTAAGAATCTGCCTAGCATTCAGTTATACTGTCTTTGCAACTTTCTCTCATCAGCCAGTAATATCAGTTTTAGCAAGAAAATCTGAGAAATTTGCTTTTATTATTTATTTTATTATTATTCTTTTAAATATATTATTTAACATGTAGAACTGAGTGAAACATATCAAAATTATTGTGTCTTGTATTTCCATATACTGTTGACTGCTTCCATCATATGTGGTATATTTTGGTCTAATGTCTTTCTTTTTTTATCACAAAGTCTTGTTTTATGTACAGTTAAACCTCAAAGTTAGAATAGGCGGGACCAAGGCAAACTGCATATGTGGAATTCCTGTGGGTCTGGTTACAACATCACATTTAAATAGATTGAATTTTGTTTCATTGGGACCAAGAACTAGCAAGAATTCTAAAAGAAAAAAATTAATAGAAATTGTAGTTCTTTATACTTATTAAGATAAATGTTTGAAATAATGAGGAACTCTATGCAAATGACTACAAAATATTGCAAAAATCTGTGTCATGAAGTTTACATTATTTCATCCCAATTTCTTTGTAGCAATTTAATAAATTTTTATTCTTGGTTTCATTCCTATAACATGATCCTCATTTGAGTCCATGTTTTTTATAATTTGTAAGATTTTTTCAATTGAGAGAGTTTGTCAAGCTTGCTACTGCTAGAGACAAAACAGATGAGGAAAATAAAGATCGGTGTAACCCCAAAATTGCGTAATTTGGGTTATTACTGAGCTTAAAACAAATAAACTAATAATGTGATACTTAAAGAAGTGAATCTCATTTCATTTAGGCAAACATTAGATTGACTACTACTAAAATACCATTAATCTTAAAAGACTAATAAACATGACGATAGGAAAATTTCCAAAATATTAAAGCAGTATAATGGTCAACTGTAATTGTATCAAGTGCAAAAAAATATACTTATTTCTGTCTCTTTTTTTCCAGGTGTCAGATGTCTGTGAATTCATCAGAAACTTACCTGGATGCTCAGATTATGCTGAAGATTTTGCAATTCAGGAAATTGATGGACAAGCCCTTTTGTTATTGAAAGAAGACCACCTTATGACTGCCATGTCCATGAAATTAGGTCCTGCTCTGAAAATTTGTGCCAGAATTGACACTATGAGAGGTGACATGAAGGAAAAGTAGCAAATTACAGTGGAAAGTCTGACCTAAGAGTGATAAATCTTAGCGTTGACAGTTGACATATGTTGCATACCATATCAGGAAATGACTTTCAAAAAGCTTTCTTTGATGTGCTCTGTGACTGAAAGGATACCTTAGGTTGTCTATGGGCTTCCTGATTTGAAATTCTATCCTCAATAATCTGGCCAAGCAAGCAAAGTGCAATGAAGTAATTGGTTCTCTATGAAAACCAAAGTGACTGTGAAATTGGTTGTTGAAGATTGAAACCATATATGTAAATCTTGAAGAAAAATTAGAAAAACAATCAAACGGCTGCTCTTCTGCTGTTTGTGCTGTTGGAAATACAGTTTGAGGTTATGTAGTGTGATTGAGAAGAAAATAGTTGGACTTCACAATTTTGATATAATTTTTACCAAATGTGATTGGACAACATTTTTGGGTGATGCCTTCTCTTTTATACTCAAAAGTGCAGCTTGTGGTTGCGTAACTATTTATTAGAGACACCTCATTGGAAAAATATGTTTTCCTTGGCAGTATATCTTAATTTGTCATTACAATGAGGGATTGTTTCATTGCCGAGGAGAGTTTGTCTAGAGTCTTAATTGAGAAATGCCAAAACTAGCCATAAATATGACGGTTTCAGCAGTTATCATAAGACATTCACATAGCACTGCCAAAATTGTGTACATATTATGATGTGACAGTTTTTTTTCTTTTGGGCTAATTTACACTTGTACATATTTATTGAAACCTGAAAGAACAGTGTTTCATAGTTGCAATACTTATCTTCTTATTTCATTGAGTAAAAGTTATTTTGAATTCATTCCAAAGAATGAAGACCAGCCTGTTAGAGTTATCTTGTTGTTGAAGTTCAACCACATAAATATTTTCTATGCCTTAGAACAGTATCTTTGTATGCCAATGACATTTGTGAAACATTCCCATAGATTCTGAATGTAGTTCAGGATTTCCTTTGAAAGCCATTAAAAGGAGGTTACCAAATTTTTTCCGTGGTATTTCTTATTTAATCTATCTCAAAGGTATTGCCAATTTCAGCCCATTTCACTGCCAATTATGTTTACTGAGGTCCTGGATTTACAGGATTTGTTATCTATATGATTAATATGTGTATAGTTGTGGAAATGGTTTTGTTTGTTGGTCTGTGTGTGTGTGATAAAATTTATAATGATCCTTGTACATATTTATACATGTAAAAATTTTGCCTAAGCAAAATATGTCATTTTTATATTTATATATAAATCCTATCATAGTTTAAGTTGTTTATATAATTTCAGACTGTTATATGTTTGGTGAATTCAATATGTATTATATGAGAATTGTCTATTTTTCTCAAAAATTTCACAACTTCATTTCAGATTTTAGTTGTAACATTTCTATGAATCTACTGACCAAAAGTTTTGGATAAACTAACTAAGTTTCTTCAAAATGACATCATCATGGTAGTTATATTAAAACAAACCAAAAAGTGTTTATCAGGTATTTCACTCTATGGACAAGAGAAAATTGTCATTACTTTTCTTATACAGCATATTTACTTACCTAAGCTTAACAACCAAACATTGTGTCTTAGTGGATGACATTTTATGGTTTAGGAGCATCAATAACATTAAAAATTCATTGTTTGTAAGATGATCATTATTTATTTTTAATAAAAGTTTCTGTGAATGGAATTTTGGAAGTGCTTCTGTTAATATTTTTCTTATTTCACTCCGATTTACAAGTTTGCTAATATAGGAAAGTTATAAAACCAACCCTCTTGACAAATGAGCAAGAGACGAAAAAATTAGAGCGAGTAGCAAGTCAAGTAGCTGCATCTTCAACTTTACTCACATTAGCAGAATGAGCTGAATTAGCAAACCTTATTACACAGAGCAAATTTACTGACAGTGAGTGAATCCATAGGTGAGCAGCTAGTAAACTCACCTAGTGTAACTGAGCCTTAAGTATGACTTACCATCGATTGAAATGTTGCAAGAGAACAGCACTTTTCTGCAATGATTATAAATAAAATTGGAGAGAGAAGACTAAATGCAACTGATGTTTGGATTGCAGTAAATTAGGTAGGATTGCATGTACAATAAGTACTACTCCTTGTTATATCAAAGGTTATTATATATTAGAAACTCACTAAGATATATAAGATCACTTTGATCAATAAATATTTGAGGATTCAATGCAAGATTTCTTCTAGTCTTATAAGTCAATTCTTTTAAATCTTGAATCCTGATTTAAGAGTATCTCAGTACCTTATTTCACTAAGATTAATGCTTTCCTAAATTCTTTTTCTGTAGACCAAACCTTTTATGTTTTCGATCAGGACATTTGTTCTCTGATGTAGCATGTAATTGCATGAATAATCAACTTACATGTACTAGTACTAAGTGTAATAGGTACCTAGCATTTCATATTTGAGTCGTAGATGACCGAGGGTGAGGAAAGTCATAATTTTCAAAATTCTCTAAAGATATGGAGGTTTGAAGGTGGAAAGCATTCTCCTCAATCAACATTTTTATTGGGTAAGACTCCTTAAGCATTTAATTGATACAGCCAAATTTTGTTTTGATGTTTTATATATCGATTGGATGTACTACCAAGAGATAGGGACAGGTCTTGGTATTCTGGTCAGATGCAAATTCATACAAATATGGAATTATCCTCGTTTTTCTGCATCACGTAAGAAAAGTACAAATACATCATTCTACCTGGAGAATCGATACGCAATCAAGCAGGATGCTTTTACATTACTACGTTGGGTTAAATTGTTTAAAATATATCATATTATAAATTGTTGTGCTCCGATGACCACTGGCCAAGAAAAATCCATGGATGTGATAAAACAGTGGGATTAAAGTAATGAGAGGAGTCATAAATGTAAGGTAAATTCTTATTTGCCGCAATAATATAGAGAACTACGATACAATACAAACTACAGCAGCACAAGAGAAGTTAATCATATAGCCAATTGTGCTTCTTTTGACATTATTATCTTTGAATAATTAGCAGGATAAAACATCACTTTTCTACACACAAGCCATTTCCATCTCTGCAATTCTTCTTCTCAGAGAAAATGTCACCAAATCACCCAAAAATCATCCATCCATTCAAAATTATCCCTCGATGTATATTGTAATATTATATATAAGTGTATGACATAGAACCACTACAATCTTTAGTACTTTGAAGCTGCTGTACATTAAAATATATCACATTAATATGACAACGATTTATGATTATCTAATGTCGTGCTCCGACGACCACTGGCTTAAACAAAGAAAAATCCATAGATGTGATATAACTGCGGACTAAAAATAATGAGAGGAGCCATAAACGTAAAGTAAATTCTTACTTGCTGCTATAGTATTGAGGCATTGAGAACCTTGAGAACTACGATCAGCAGATGCAATACCTGCATTACCATCTAGCGCACTCAAGTTAGCAGATGTTAGCAGACGTTCAAACGTTTGATCAGACCTAATCCGGCTACGTCTGACTTTCAGGATTATAGGACTTATATGATAGGTTATTGCGGCATTGTTTATCCCGTAGGAGTGTTTCAAGTTCAGAGAGGAACTGTTACAGTTCATTTGACATTCAATACCAATTCGATGTTGAACTAATTTTCATTATAATCTCCTTTTGAGTTCATGCCAGAGATGACTCCTGACATTGTTAAGATGTGCTATTTTACGGCTTCGACGTCTTTTTGATTTCACGTCTTGTCTAAGGAACTGATTGTTAATTGCTTGTTTATTTATCGAACTGAGAAATGGGTGCAACCATGGCGGGTTTACGAGTTGTAATAAGTTTAAATTTTTTCGTAATATTTTCGACTATTTTTACATTATCTCATGAAGAATGTCTACTTGAAAAGAGTAATTATACCCAGTACCTAGGAGCAAAAACTCCATATAGGGTGAGAATGAACACGAATATGGATCCTATCGGCTATCTAGGTATGGGGAAACTTATTCCATGAGTTGCTGTTTTATAGCGCAATCCAATTGATAGAAAATATTTTTATTTGCAGGATGTGAACCCTTACAGTTTTGGACGATTATTCGTCATGGCACTCGATATCCAAGCTCTAAAGTAATTCGAAATATGATGAAAAATCTTCCTTTATTAAAGGATAAAATATTAGGGAGCTATAATGAAGGAAAAGGTACTTAAGAACTATTAGCGAGGGACGTAATGACTCTCATGTTTTTCCTATTACATTTAACAATACAATATCCACTTACGAGAATGTGATACTACAGAAGTTGGAAACATTATATTTATTTTTAAGTAAGATCGGCTTCTAGCTGTTTTCTTTTTTTCCTTTTGTTTTCTTGCTCATATTTTCTCGCAAAGGTGAACTGTGTGAATACGAGGCTGATTTATTTACTGAGTGGACATTAAAAGTAGAGGAGGCAAATGAGAAGCAACTGGCCCATGAGGGAGAAGATGAAATGAAAGACTTGGGGGAGAGATGGTTACAACGCCTTCCATCATTACTGACTGAAAGTTATGATAATAACTCGTATGAGGTATTTATCTTGTATGCAGATTTATCCACAATATATTATTCCTTTTTAGGTTAAGTAATGCTCCCCTCTGTCTTTTATGTTTTATTTAAGCACAGCAGCACAAGAGAAGTTCAGCATGTAGGCAATTGTGCTTATTTTGACATATAAAACCTATCACTTTTCTGCACACAAGCCAAGGACTTTCCCATCTCTGCATTTCTTCTATTCTCTGAGAAAATGCCACCAAATCACAAAAAATCAATCGGTAAAATTCATTCAATATTTTCCCTATCAATGTATGACATAGAATCACTCTATTTTCTAGTACTTTGAAGCTGTTTTGCAAACATTTATCCTCAGACTTATTGCCTCCAGTCAAAGTCAAAATTTGTCTTTCACTTTCATTCTTTGCTATAATTATCCTTTGTACACTTCATTTTCCATCCACAGCTTCTTTTATATATTCATTTTGCTGCATATTCTATGAAATGTTTTCTTAACATCCATCTGTGGAGGTCTTACCATCATCAGGTTTTGAAAGCAGTATGCCATTGTTGAAAAGGCAAAACCATTCAGTGACTCTTAGAGCTATATTTGCCGATTTCAAATTGTCATCTGAAACATAATTTTGAATGCCTAAAATAACTGCTACATCACTATAGGTTGCATTTCTACTAATATTAACCTTAAAATGAGGAGTGTATATCTTATGTCCTAACCTCATCCCTATTAATCAGTTAAAATGGAATTAAAACCTACTCTCTCACTTGAAATGGAATTAAAAATGATCGATGATTGTATTCAGAAGCTTACCAAAATTCTTTATTTAAAGGAGAGTATTTAAGACTTGTGAAATAATTAGGCTGCTAGCTTGCTTTTCATTTATGAGAACTGTACATTGTCATGCCTTTTAATGTTTACATTTGCAGTTTCGACATACTGCAACTCAGAGGACTGCTTTAAGTGCTCGTTCTTTTGCTATTGGACTCTTTGGAAGACATAAGGCTGCTCATGTGTGGTATCCCCAGCCAATTGCAAAGGATCCTCTAATAAGGGTCAGTACCTCCATAGTTATACAATTTCTTCCGCTTGTTGTATGTTTGGTAAACATTTTCATTAGTAAACATAATTCTTTTTTTACACCAAAATATTTGCACAAATACATTCTAACATGGTTTATGAATTCGTTGCACAAGAGCAAAAGTTATGAATTTCATCTCAATTCCGCTTAATCTTAGCTGGAGTCAATGGTGGAAATGTGGAATGGTAACATTATTCCGTAGGAAGGAGAGAAGCAAGAGGCCAAGGTTACATGTGGTGAAGAGGAATTCTTGTAACTATGTGTTGCGCAATAGGAACTTTCTCCATTTTTTGTCAGTCCATGTCAGCGGGCTGAAGACACAATGGCAAAGGATGCTCTTCCTGGAATTCAAGCTGTTGCCCACTCTAGTGAATGGATGACAGGAGAAAATTTTGAAATCTATTTAGAACATTTTCTTAAGTTTTCTAAATGCAATGTGACCAATAAGGTTCTAATAGTTCTTGATAATCACGAGACACACATTGCACCAAAGGGATTGAAAATTTACAAAGATAATGGTATCACACTGTTAACCTTACCACCACAATCAAGTCATAAACTACAACCACTTGATCAAAGCGTGTTCGATCCTTTCAAAGGTTATTACAATGTAGCAGCAAATGATTTCATGCTTTCTCATCCAGCTCAACCCATTTCTATGTATGATATACCACATTTGGTTGGTAAAGCCTTTCCTAAAGCTTTTAACACCATCAACATTCAGAAAGTTGCACTGGAATTTGGCCACTAAATTCTGATATTTTTGATGATTCAGATTTCTTTGGCTGAAATGTTACAGAGAGACTAAATGATGAAATTTCTTCTGCAAATATATAAACTTACAATCTTTGGAAACAATCACTCCCACACCAGCACATTCCACATCATCCACTGGTGTTATTAATGCTGAAGAAACAGTTCAGTCCAGTGTTGTTCATGCAGAGAGAGTTGTCACTCTGGAAGAGCTAAGGCCATTTCCATAGGCTAATCCTTGAAAAGGTAGAGGAAGAAGGCTTGGGAAAACCAGAATACTTACTGATACCCCTAAGGCCCCAGTCAAAGCATAATATGGCAAACGGAAAGTAAAAAAAGATAAAAGGCAAAGAATGTAGTGCTAAATTGAAAAAAATAAAGAGAATTTTATTAAAGAGTGACTCAAGTGAAGGTGAAGAGTTAATAGGATTAGCACCAAATGGCCATCAGGTGTCTTGCAGAGGAAAAGAAAGAACAAAGTCACCTTTGTGGAGTGTATTGGTTGAGAATGATTTTGTCTTATTGATAGTTAAATTTCCTACTAAAAACAGTTTCTGCCACTATGTGGGATGGATAATGCAAAGACAAGAAAATGGAGAGTTTTTGGTCAACTTTTTTTGAAAAGCAAAACCAGAATCAAATTTATTTGTGTAACCAGCATAAAAAGACATAGCTCCTGTATCCAATACTGATATGATAAAACTTCCAAAACCTGCGAGAAGGGGAGGCACTGAGAGATTAGCCTCAAATATTGTCTTTGATTTTTCATAGTATAAATGGATTCATTAATAGTTATTTTTAGCTAAACTGTCTAAACATGCTCAATAAAAAGAACAAAAAGGAATATTAAGAACATATTTTTTTATTAGTGAAATTGATGTGGTCGAACCTCCATTATGTTGGGAGGTTTGACCCATCTGATGTGGAGTCAAACATCTTTAATTATTTAGACACTTGTGACATTCAGAAGGAATTAACAATTACAGTAATGGGAAAAATTGTGTAACTTATTGTAAAAAAATTAATTTAATAATGCTATCAATTAGAGAGATAAATATTAATTATTGAAAACTGGGTCAAACTTCCCAAGTTCCCATATATACACAGACACTGATATTTATAATTTTTTCCTCTCACATTGCATTTCTGATCTCAAATTTACTTAAATGCAGAGAAATCTTGATTGTGATTTCATGCAAATAAAGGAATGACACCCCTTTGCCACAATTAAAAGCTAATTATATCTTTTTCAGTTTTATAAACTTTGCTCTCGTTGGAAGAAAGATGTTGATAAAAATCCAGCTTCACTCGTTGAAAAACTAAAGTTCAAGGAAACACAAGAAATGAAAGCAGTTGTACAAAGAGTCTCCATAAAACTGGGATTAAATTCATTGACCTATGGTAAAACTATTTATTCATCAACATTTATTTCTTTGATTTCTAAAAGCTGTTGCATTGCATTCTTCAACAGTTCAAAAGAAACCCTCCATTTCTAAAGATGGTTTCATGCCATTGTTAGCAATTTCCTCAGAGTTGAAACATTTCCAGCTTCATCGGTGATTTTGCTATTAATATTTGTTTCTAATTTAATTTATTCTTTTGGATATACAATATCCACTTACGAGAATGTGATACTACAGAAGTTGGAAACATTATATTTATTGAGAATTGTCTATTTTTCTCAAAAATTTCACAACTTCATTTCAGATTTTAGTTGTAACATTTCTATGAATCTACTGACCAAAAGTTTTGGATAAACTAACTAAGTTTCTTCAAAATGACATCATCATGGTAGTTATATTAAAACAAACCAAAAAGTGTTTATCAGGTATTTCACTCTATGGACAAGAGAAAATTGTCATTACTTTTCTTATACAGCATATTTACTTACCTAAGCTTAACAACCAAACATTGTGTCTTAGTGGATGACATTTTATGGTTTAGGAGCATCAATAACATTAAAAATTCATTGTTTGTAAGATGATCATTATTTATTTTTAATAAAAGTTTCTGTGAATGGAATTTTGGAAGTGCTTCTGTTAATATTTTTCTTATTTCACTCCGATTTACAAGTTTGCTAATATAGGAAAGTTATAAAACCAACCCTCTTGACAAATGAGCAAGAGACGAAAAAATTAGAGCGAGTAGCAAGTCAAGTAGCTGCATCTTCAACTTTACTCACATTAGCAGAATGAGCTGAATTAGCAAACCTTATTACACAGAGCAAATTTACTGACAGTGAGTGAATCCATAGGTGAGCAGCTAGTAAACTCACCTAGTGTAACTGAGCCTTAAGTATGACTTACCANAAATTCTTTTGTAGAAACAAACAAATAAAAACTCCCTTGGCATCCTGGCAGGACCCCGATTGGTATACTATGTTAGTAGTTCTGTTAGCTCTACTCTGTCATAGTGTTTTCTTAATTATACTCTCTGATCAAGGTGGAGCTTTTTAAAAAATAGATTGAGCTACTGGATGAAATTATTGCAAGATTTTTAATGTTAAATGCGTTTGTATGACTTTTTTCAAATTGGTAAAGCTTGCTAGGCGCAGAAATTTTGGTAAGGGACTAATGGTAGTGAAAGTAAATCAAATATTACGCATATGCTCTTATTAATGAAAGTGTTTACATGTTTAAATTGTGATATTGTATCAAAACCAACTATATAATTTAACTGAAATATATGGTAGAGATTCATCTTTCACCATCAATACAGTGTTTAACACATGTTACGATTGTGCTGATCTCCCTATGTCTCTCACTGACAAAATGTTTACATTCACAGCAGATTGTGTTGACCTTCTGATCGTTGTGTTTAGGACAATAGGACCATCTTCCCCTCTTGTGACTCTGCTGCTTCCCTTATGTTGATGGTATGCTTTGGGCTGCAGTGTTGCGTGCAACAAATATTGTACATGAACTGTTTTGCTTTTCTTTGTAAAAGGTAGGGACCTTCTCTCATTTAAATAATCTTCTCAGATAATGTAGCAGTGGTCAGCAATATTCCAAAGAAAAACAAAACATTTCATGTGCTTTGCACTCAATATCTTGATAATTCAGTATCCAATGAAAGTCACAAGAAGCCCTAAATGATACTTGAATACAACTCCAACAAAGAAGGAGTGGACAATGCAGACAAATTGGTGAGAGAATATTCTTGTACCATACCTCAAGATGGCCCCTGAGAGTTTTCATGAACATGCTAGACATTGCTCCCTAAATACTTTCATAATTTGGATATTGAAAAACAAAGACTGGAACCGGAACCTGAAAAACGGCAGATATTGATTCCTGGATTTTGACAAGGAACTGACAAAGCCCAAATTTCTCTGCAGGGCAAGCAATCCAAATGGTCTCCATCTCCCAGTTGTCAGAGCCATTGAAGCTGCAGGAATATTTGTTTAGTGCAACGCTGCTGCCCAAAGCATACCATCAACACCATGGAAGCAGCAAAGTTGTAAGAGGGGAAGATGGACCTATTTTCCTAGAAACAATAATAATAATAATTTTATTCTTCCAAAGATCCAATACAGGATATAGGTTTTGTCACAAAAGGAATTATTAACAAGTCAGGTAATCATCAGTTAAATTATATTGCTGGTTTTTATAGAATATCACAATTTAAACATGTAAACACTTATAAATAAGAGTATGAGTAAGATTTGGTTTACTTTTATTACTATTAGAATAAACAGAATATTGTTTAACAAAATATGCCTGGATCTATACCTTTTAGAAACCCAAAAAACCTATTTTAAGTAATCTACTGTAACAAACAATTAAGAAATAAAAGAAAAACTGTGGGGTCCTCTGAAGACCCCAGCTTGATAGACAATGTTGACAAACTAGGCTTGTTATGTTAAGGGTTAATATCACTTATACCATTTATATCACTTTTAAAAAGTAGATTTAATTAAATAAATAATTTAACTATTAAATACTGATACAAAATATGAAAAGATAGGTAAAATGAGTTTCATTTAATTAAGTTTGATTAAGGAAGTAGCATACATAATCCCTACAAATTTTTGGAAAAAGTGTGTCTTTTACCCCAGTAATTTTCTGAAATGGCTGTATTTTCATTAAGTGAAAGAAGAGATTCCATTTCCTCATCTAGAGTGACTAAATTAAATAGGATTTTATTAGGTATGCAGTTTTGCATCATTAAGATTTAGGTCATGCACAGCATCATATTCTTCAAGTTTCTTTTTCCTTTCAGTTTTCAGATAAAATATTGCATATCCATTATTAGAATGTAAATATTATTATCACTATCTATTAATCATTAATATTATAAAATTTGATCATTATAATGATATTACCGAGCTTTATAAAGCTTGGTAATATTTTTTGACAATATTAATTTTTACTTTGCTTGCAAATTTATTGATTTATCTTTTTATAACTGATGGGAATCTTTCTGGTACTTTAATATATGATTCATTATTAACAAAAGAACAGGATATGGTAAGAACCTCTGTGACATCTCAAGTGAATATATGAAGTAAATAGACTGTGCTGTGTAATGTTTAGCTTATTCATGAAATCTATTTAATGGATCAGAATTCTGTAATTGCTAAAAAAAAAGTTGCTAAAATAATAATGCTAATTTAGTTTCTCATGCTATTCTGTGTACCCTAAAAAATTCTTCAAGTCTTTTCTTTCATTCTTCTTCTTCAAGAAGAAGAATTTATTATATTGAGCTTTTTCCATCATTATTATAAAAGTGACAGAAAAATAAACTATTGTGATAAATGAGAATGAAAAAGCGTTGAAAATAAATTTAAAATATGTGACAATTTTAATGATATGCTACTTTTGCTTATGAAGTATTTAATTCAGCTTTAATTGTACACATTGTCATCAATCAGTTTTTAACTATACATATCATCATTTTCAGATGACATACATCTCATGTTTATTACTTGTGGCTTTGAAACAGCATGGAATAAATACTCAAAATCTCCTTGGTGTGCAGCTTTTTCTGAAGAAGATTTGAAGGTGACTAAATATATAATATCTTTCTTTTGTTGTCGTTGTACAATGGTCGAATTCCTTCATTATGTTTATTTAAGCAAAATTTTGAAAAATACTATACGTATCTGTATATAGTTTGATCTTGCATAATGTCAATCCTTCCCAAAGTTTGATGTAATATTTCAGTTTTCCTAGTATCCGTTGATACCATGTTTATAAATATTGTGCAGTTAATACAGGTGGATAAAAATCAATTGTATCTTATGGACCTTTGTAAATGTGTTAAGAGGTAGTTTTACATTTTTAATATATAACTTTGAATTATGTCAATCTTATTATTTTCATGGAAGTCAAGGTATACAGCGATCTTTTGATTATCCATTTTGCAAATTATCTGCGCATGAATTTTTAACTCTTTTGTGACATTACAGTGTTTAAAAAATATTTAAAAACAAATATTTTTGCATTCTAATTAAAGCAGGACTTACATTAGACCTTTCCTATGTAGGAGTAGGAATATGACTACAATGACGTTATTGCTGCTAAAAAGATACACAGTCAGGTGAAGATAACTCTATGGGTCCACGAAGTAATCGAAAATAACTGATGTCTTGCACAAATAATAATAAATAGTTTAATTCGATTATGAACATTGTAAGAAGTAAAGATAAAGTTTGGATTATCTATGTTTTTTGATTACTCCTGCTTCATCTCCCAGTCATTTGCCTGGATAATTGTGGGTTCACTGTATATAAAGTAATGAAGATAAAATTTAAGATTCAAATACTAGGGAAACAGCCAGATTAGATAACTGGTTCAATTCATCATACCAAACTGTAGATGTATGAATCATACATTGTAATGTAAATTAATTCTGATGCTAAATGTGAGTATAACTTGAGCATAACTAGATACATACTTGTTTAACTTGAGGTAAATAGATTTTTTGCTTGAAATTTTGTATTCATCTGAATATACATGGCATTCCTCTTAATTTCTTTGTGCAGTATTTTTGTGTAACTAAAGTTTTGGTGAGAAAAACCCATATGTGATGTAAAATATTTACTCATAGTAATTTTAGGAAATCAGTTACCATTTGTCTGGTGTTTGTAACTAAACCACATTAATCATAAGCATCGTTTCCTCAAATGCATTCACTGTTGTTAATATTCTTCTGCATATAGAAAATATTTGAAGTATTAGGATAAGTTTTCTATATAAACTAAGCTTTCCATATTACTGATATGTTTATTAATTTGAATTTTGTTTTAATCAAAAACCAAAGTTTGATTCGAAAAACTATATTAATTAGCATGACTAGAGGAAAAAGGTGTTGTGATATTTTTTGATGCACATTCTTTTCTACTGTTTGGCTAAAAAAATTATAGCATGTTTATTTAATAATATAATGCTACTGAAATACCTTTATAACAGTATATTGATTATTAATATAGCTCCTACTTTTAGCCTTGGTGAAGCCATTTGGACAACCTAGCTGCATATTTGTTTAATAATTTTTATATTTTATAACTATGTTGTACAGTACTGTTAGAAAATACCATGGTAAAAAAATTCTTTCTAAAAGTTCTTTGGATTCTAAAATTTTCAAATTAAGAAATAATTTTTCTTTACATTCTGTATTCAGTGAAACTATATCTCTAGACTCAGGAAACCCTATTGGAGCAACTCTTACAATATTAGTTGTAAGGCTGCTTCATTGGTTAGAAAAATATTTTTCAATTTCAGATGAATGTTATTTCATTTTGTTATGATAGTAACATTTGATCCTGTAAACAATCAGTATATGGTATTAAAAAATGTAAAATCTCTTTATAATTCACTACTTCATGATGGCTGTTGAAATGTGATTTTAGATTATCAGCAAAACTATCTTCGTTGTTTAGAATCTAAGAAGATAGAGTTAATGAAAGTTTTGGTATGCCAGCTATATTTCATTTTGTGAAAATGCACAATAAGCTGCTGTGGGAATCTTAACTAAAGCAAGTAGTAAATCAATTGATAGAAGAGCCATCTTATTTTTCTGGGTAGCTCTTGAAATCTGAAAAATCTGGATACTTCATTTACATAGCAGAAAAAAATTTTATTGGGCACCATTTATTACATTCTTTTCTTAATAAAATAGAATTTTTCCTTCAGGTGTTGGAATATAATGAAGACCTTGAATATTATTGGATTGATGGCTATGGATATGAAATAAATTACAAACAGGCTTGCCCTCCATTGAAAGATCTTCTGGATCATTTTCAGTAAGCACAATCTCATTTTCTCAAAAATCTTAACAGTGAAGATGGTCTGAGTTGACAGCTGAAATATCAGTTTCCTTTGAACTTACCTGCCTAACAACCCAGGAGGATTTTCTACAAAATCTCATTTTTCAGATATTTTTGTTAAAAGGCTTTTTTAAGAACCATTAACATCTATTAATGTTTTACTTGTTACTAAATGAAGTTGCTTGATTTCAAGTAATTGTATGTAATTTAATTCCATCATTGTGAAATGCAGCTGTAAAACTTAAAAAGTTATCCAGTTTTTTAAATTTTAGGTCTATAGCATCTGGCAAAGGATCTCAGAAGAAGGGCATATTTTACTTCACTCACTCTGGAGCACTGCTAAAGCTGATTTCCCTGCTAGGATTGTATAAAGATGAGGAGACATTAAGGAGTGATAATTTTGATGATTTGAAATACTTGAAAAGAAGATGGAGGGTCAGCTATTTGGACAGCTTTGGAACCAATCTTGCATTTGTGCTATTTCGGTAAGCTAGAGCCTTTGCAAAATTTCTCATAACAACAGATTTGAAACATCCTGGAAATGTTTCGTAAAATGAGTACTCAAGTTTGAAATCTGTTTGATTTTAGAAGTTTTAAGCAAATTGTACAAAGTTACACCTTCAGCTATGATTAAACTTTCAATTTGCTGATGATGTAAATTACATTTTTTCCTGAATATGGAAATTCAGCATATTTTTCCTTACATGAATTGAATCCATGATCTGTTAAGAGATAATTTCTCTCTTGGTTGATCTTTTTTCAGTTCCCTATTCATACACATTATATTAAACTCATTGCATTGTTTATTATATTTGATTGCAGTGTTTTATTATATTGCAATACTAAAATATTCTGTGAAATTAATTCTTATTGTTATTTTGTTACTATAAAGAGGGAATTACAATCTATCTTTTTTCTTTCTGAATTCAGTTGCTCAGATGACTTCAAAATTGCTGGATATCACCAAGAACGCCCTTTTATATTTCCTGGCTGTGATGCAACTCCTTGCTCTCTCAGTAAAGTACGTAACTTGTACCGTGATGCTGTTTTCATGTGTGAATTTGACCAAACTTGCTCTTTAGCAAGGAGCTGATTTCTTTTCAGACTAGAAGATTAATTTTTTGCACAGATTACATTTTATAATAATCTTATATTTTAATGAAATATATAAAATTCTAATGAAAAATGTCTATTTATTTATTTCTCAGCTGAACTCATTATTTTGTGCTCATCATTTACCAAGAAAGAGTTTTTCTACTTTGGTATTTGAAAATGTCTCATGAGAGCAGCTATGAAATAATGGCAACAGTTTTTCTTAAAATATTAGCATAATGATGGGTTAGTTGAAGCAAAAGAAACTTTCTTTCCCTGCTGTACTCAAAATTTCATATGGTTGGGAAAAATGGTCGACTCAATTATGAACCTACTTCATTGAAAGTAAAATTTTTTACCATGAGAAGGTAATACTTCATACAGAGAAAAATTTCTTAATGCTAAGCTAAATACCAATCTAATCCAAAATATTCTCAGATTATATTTATGCCAAAAGGAACAAGCTGTTTTAATGTCTTCCACATTGTATCAATAAAGACAACATTCTTCTGCTCTCAGGGCTGTTATCAAAAATCTTATATGTACATAAGAAATCATGAATGTGGAAATCAGGGTACATCAATTAGTTGTGAATATGGAAATCAGGGTATATCAACTAGTTATGACTTCATAAATTTCTACACATTGTTTCAATTACTTTTGTTTTTAATTGATTAAAACAACCATATAATTATATTTATCTAAATACTCAAAATAACCTAATTCTTTTCGGCATAAGGATTTCAAAGCCTGGTTTGTTCGCAATAATTCTCCTTACTTTCCTATCCCAATGTGCATCTTTTTCTTTAAACACACCTTTTATATTCACATTGCAGTGACAGTTATAACCATTAATATAGGGTATAATTGTTTCAATTATGATATTTTGTAAAAGTAATGATCCATTTAAGTTTAAACGAATCATTCAACTTAAAATTTATGATTAATTTTTTCCCTTCATTATAAAATAATGTAATCTGTTCACAATTCTATGAGCAGAACGTATTTGGGTTTTAGCTATTCAGTCAATTCCACCTAATTGGGCCACCGTTTTATTGGGGCAGCCGCTTATTTGGGCCAAATCTCTAGGAACGGAAACCAAACTATTAACGTAATACAAAATTTAATTGCTTAATCGGGACAATATTCTGCTTAATCGGGACAGTAACAGACTCAAGCTTCCAGTTAGTCATCTATCGTTGCCCGTAATTAAGTAAGCACAGGTAAGTACACGAGATATGAACGTAGGCATAGGCACCAACTAGATTTAGATTGATACCCCTTGAGCCTCCAGTGGCATATTTCAACTACCAGTTAGCAACCTGCTTCCTTTATGTTTTTAACCTTGGAGAGGTGTAACACGCTTCTGCTTTATAGCCTACTGTTACCTCTGTTTTGTTGATCTTAGTAGTAGTATTGCTAAAAGTGCTTCGACAGCTGAGGTCATTTCGCACGTAGACTCCCACCGGGAATCGAACCCGGGACCACTTTCATATGAGTCGAACGTGTTGCCCACTTGGCTATCCGGGAGCCCTTTGTTGATCTTATTTGAAAATTTAACCACTGCCAAGATGCTGAGAAATGATTTTACGCTGGCAAGTTCCTTCAAGGCAAGATGTTCCTTGTGCTATAAGCACATTGAATTGTTTGGAAATAAAAGGGTAATGGACCGCATTACTCTGTAATCCTGTGCAAATATGTTTGGTTCGTACAAACGAAAACTACCAATCGAAGGAAAAAGTGCTAAGCCTCGATACTTTAAGGGGTTAGTAGTGGATGGTTTACCAGTGGAGTACCATGCAGATCAAAGTGTTTGGATGACTTTGGAAATCTTTTGGAATTTACTGATGAGTTGGGACATGGAATTGCAACTTAAGAAAAGAAATATTTTGTTGCTTTTACACAATTGTGCGGTGCACCCTCATTTAGATAATCCACAAAATATAGAGCTGGATTAATATTCTTCCTCCTAATCACACATCGTTACTACAACCAATGCATATGGGAGCAATAAAAAGTTTAAAAACATTGTATTGAGGAAAATTGGTTAATCATATTCTAACATTTGTCGATGAAAACCTGTTAACGAGTACCTCAACCGCTACAGAGATAAGTGGAAAATTTTCCCTTTTGCAAGGAATGCAGTTTGTCGCTGACAGCTGGAAAGCCATACATACCAGGACTATAAAAAACTATTTAGCTGTTAGTGGCTTAAAACCTTTGGAGATTCCAGAAAATTTGAGCCTTCAGGAAAATGAGGATATTAGCAATTCATGTAGTAAATAACAAAGAATTTTCTACAATAGATGACAATTTACTATGTTATGATGAAAATGAAGACTGTGAGGACTCAATTGTTGATGAAATTAAATTGAAAAAGAAAGTGATGAAAATGATGATCCACTTATGCTTGTATCTAACCGAGAGGTAAAGGCATTTATATTTGGCTACAATGTTATTTTATGCAAGAAGGAAACGAAGGGAGCCCTGCATTGAATAAGAAGTAAACAAGTTCAAAGGTGTTGGCCTCAGATAAATGTAAAGAGAGATTTGGTGGGCTAGACCATGCGTTAAATCCAAGGTGATGAAGCAAGAGTAATGAATGTGAAAAGCAGTTAGATTAGAGATATTTCAGTTGCAGATATAGTCAAGAGGGATTTTTGTGGTATTTGTGCAGATTTTGTAGAAATGCAGACTTCCAAAAACAAGANTCACATCAAGTGATGCTTTGAAAATCATAGAGTTAAACTGCAAATTACCTTATTTCTTAATTATTTGTGTAAAATTTTTACTATTTCTTTGGCATATGGGGATATTTTAGGATTAAATATTATTTTTAGGTTCCTCAGTTATTAAGTCTATCTACTTTGTTTTCAGAACCTCAGAAGAAGGCATTTAAGGAAGACGTTGAAAATTCATTTACATGTGAAAGTTATGTCTCTTCAGTTTTGCCAAGGGAAGGAGCACCTATTGGAAATGTTATGTCTGATGATTCTGTATTTTCCTGCTCTCCTTCAGAAGCTCCAAGCTCAGCTGAGAAACTCCAATACATGAGACCACTTTTTTCAGCCAATGAAGGTACCTCGTTATCAGAACAGATAAATGGCATGTCTCATCTGGATAATAATGAAGCTACGCCTATTGAATGTTTTTCCTCGGGATTGGGAACTCTAGATTCAAGAAGCAAAACTTCTGGAAGGTCACTCAGGGAATCTCAGGCTGGAAATATGCCCAAAGATCACAATGTAGTTGAATATCTCAGTGTAAGTAATGTAATGAAATGTTTGGATGCAAGTCCAGTGAGCTTTGCAATTCCAAGGGAAGAATCAAGGAAAAGTTTTAGATCTTCAATGGTTAAAACACCTATGAAAACTCCGAGACTGCTAGATTTGCCTTCTTTGAGTGTCAGGAAAATGGGAGATGGTTGTGGGGACTCAATTGATAACCATTCTGAAAACCACAATTTGCTTTCATTCTTGGAGCCTCTTAATTGTAATCACAATGCAACTCAGAATGATGAAGTTACTAGTGCAATGTCAATTACTCCAACCAAGACTGAAAAATCAATGGTGAAATTTCTCCACAATTCTCCAAGTTTCAATTCAATGAAATCTAAACTAGGAGAGGCAAAAAGTGGCATGGAGATCGAAGATAATTCTGATATGGAGGTCCATGACATCTTAAATAAGTATTCCATATCAAATAGGGGTGAGGATGTATCAAACGCATCTCCATCTTTTGAGGAATCTGAAACTGAAGATGTTAAAGAAACAGCTCCTTTGTCTCTTCCTTCTGATGTGAAGGTAGTGCTTGATAAAATTCAAGAAGTAGAGGAAGAAGAGAGAGATGCATCCAAATGTCCATTGGATATGAAAAAGTACATGGATGAAATATGTAAGGATATGTGCTATGAGCTTAAAAAAGAATTGTTAACTATGCACATATTCAATGTCTCAGCTCATGCCAAACAAGAAGTAAGTAGGACTCCTTTCTGTTCATGTATGAAATATTATTCTTTTGCTATTTTGTTTTCTTTACCCTAGTAGTACATATCCACTAATATATTTTAATTAACTACCAATATTTTTCTCTCTGTAGAAAAAAACATGCTAGTATTTTTGTGACAGGTGAATAATCATTGGTTTGAAGAAACAATTAGTTGGACTGAGAATTTTAATTATACTAAACCTCAAGGGAATACACGACCCAAGTTTCTATGCATAGCATCATCATCGGGTGAAGGTTTGCACTTTTTCACCGGATGATGATGCTATGCTTCAAAACCTGGGTTGTGTGTGTATGTATGTAGTGTTATAGTATAATTAAAATTCTTAGTCCAACTGGTTGTGTTTCATAAGTTATAGCATGCCACAAAGTAAAGGCTGAAACCATCAAAATTATAAAGCAATGGTTTTTCTATTACTCACTTGTTTGAACTTCATGATTAAGTTTCTCTTTTAAAAATCCTAGCTTCTTTTTCATGACGATATTTTCCCTCTTGCCGAGGCTCTTATCTTAATACCTCATTTGAAAACTAGCTCTGAAATACGTAATCTTAGTGATATCATATATTCTATATCTTTTTTATGGTTGATTTTTGTTTATTCTCTGAAAATGAAGGTAACCTGTCTCAGATTCCACTATATTATGTTTATAGGTGTATAGCTGGTAAATGTTTTTTATGCCACTATTATTGCTTGTGTGTCTAGCATTTACTAAATCCTTAAGTTTAATGCAAAAACTATTGCATTCCCTTGCATTCACATCTTTTATCGAGGACTCAGCTAAAGAGTTAAGAAGTGTATTTAATGGACTAATTCGTTAAATAGATAGATTAGACTTAAGAAGATTGTGTTATGTTTGAATCATAGTATGTTAAACTCTTACTCTCTCCTCCTTATAACTCAGTGTTATAATGCTATTATAAAATTAATATGCCCAAGTGTCACTATGTGGAACTCAACACCCATGTTGAAAGAAAGAAATACTTTGTAATTTTCCACTGCAGGTTTATGGAGTGCATTCCCTCAAACCATTCTATCAATAGGATGAAATTCCTCCGAGTGAAGGCTGTGAGACAGGTACTGAAGGCAGTATTAATTATTATTTATAATTATTTTCTTTGCATTTCATTTTATTTTCCTGTATTTCATATTTGTTCAATAATGTATTAAAATGTCAAAAGAAAATGTTGATATTTAATAGAAATTCACTCTGTTGGGTTAGCTGCTTAATTGGGCGAAAATGTCTAGTCCCGTGTCCCGATAAAGTGGAATTGACTGTATCACTTTTTCAAATATTTGCACTGAAGAATAATCTTATTCTAGACATAGAACTTGCTCTCGAGATTTCTTTTGAAAAGGAAGCAAACAAACTTTTGAATCGGCAAAAAAGAAATTTAATACTTATTTAATCTGACTTCCATAATATTTTTGTACTCTTTAAGAGGATGCTCAATTTTCATGATCCCATGATCTCCTTTGTATTTTTGTTATAATTATTCTTTACCTTTTTGCTGTGAAGCCCGCTTATATTTAGGTTGAGCTATTTTTTCAAACTCAGTAATTCTCTTTGCAAGCAAATAATATAATTTCTGATATGTTTTTTAGTTAAATAAAATCGTGAACAGCAAGATTAAATAGTGCTTTGAGAAAAGCCTTATACTCTCCAAAATGTATCTGTAACAAAAAATATCTCTGAGTAGGGACTTCATGCAACATGATGTAATAGTGCCATTGAAAGGTTGTTAATGCAAAGGTTATGATCTTGTAACATGTTGTGTGGGGTGGATTTTCAAATCCTGTCAAGAATAATATACCCATGCCGCAAGATTAAGAAGGCATGCAGGTATATATGTTTATAAAATCTCAATGAAGATATACCAATATGATTTCCAAGGCAGTAGACTAAATTTAGCAGGTTTTTATTTCCTTCCTGCGTAATATAATAAATTGAAGGAAATCCTAAATATATCGTTAAATCCCTATTATTCAATCACTCATGGCCTACACAGAAATTTTCATCAGATTTATTTTACCGAGTTCTCAGGGCTTGTGTTCGTTAGTAAAGTTAGTACTCCTAAATGCGTTGGTAAAGTTTTTAAATTTCCGCTTAGTACTTACGGTAGTTTGTAGCGTTTGTAGAGTTGTATAGGTTCGGCACCTTTGGTACGTTTGGTACCATGGGAATCGTGTTTAGAAACTACCCTCATTTTCATTTGTATTTTTCATCTGGAGTACATATCAGCGCTCAAGCTATAGGAAATCATTTATGTTTTAATGATGTCCATATTTTTTTCATTCATATCTGACGGAACGAATTGAAACTGACATTTTTCTATACTAGAGCCTAGAGCCATATTAAAAAGTTTAAGTTGCCCATTCCGTTTCAGCGAGCGAGGCGGCGAGCGCGGCGAGTGTATACATATTTTTGGCGGCAAACGGGTGAGTAATGGTTATCTTGTATTCGGTGGAAGATCGTATTGAGTAATAGTTTCATAGCAGCTCGTGTCATCGACTTCAAACATCGAAAGGGCTTGTAGTATCATATAATTTTCTTGGTATGAAAATGCTTAATAAAAATTGATATGGTTTTACTTTTTATTCATGAGGACTAACACCTTCTTACAAAATATTTGAGACAGAATATCTGAATTATCCGATGTATCTTGCAACTGCCGGTGAACGCCTCCGTTTGCACGGAACAGATGATTATAAAAGGTCTCTGGAATACAAGCCTCGTTTTGACGAGAAGAAAGGTAAAGTCTTCAAAGTTTGTTATTCTCACATAATGCAAACCCAATGGGTTTCCGGTATCGTTTCTTGGGCGGCTTTGCAAACGCATTGCATCTTGTTAAAGTCTTATTTTTCCAATATTATAAAATTTCATGCAGGTTCTGGACATTATGGCTATTTCACTGTACACTGTAATTATCAGTAACATCCTAATTAAGTAAACTCAAACCTACGCAAAATTGAATATACCTTAAAAACTTTCGTGTAGATTTGATTATATCTGTTTAATATCTATTATAAATTGACGCTTGTATGTGTGTTTTTCTCTCTATATATATGTTTTTGCAGACAGTAAATGAGTATTCTTTTTGCAGGAATTGCCCTCGATTTATCATGGAGTCCTGATGGAAGGTATTTTGGAGCAGTGTGCAATGGATGGCCAAAGGTTGAAATAATTAAATTTGATGGCGATTATGAAGATATTAACCTTTACAAATGTCTGAACATGGTAAGGTATAGCCGAAGTAAATGTAATGATGGAATTCTTGTTGAATTGTCAGGAATCATAATTCACACCCTCGTCAAAGGTGGTTATGTTCATGAATATGTAATATTTAAATGGAATTTTATTTTTATCGATTGGTTTCTTGCAGGAGAATCCTACAAGTATTGCCTTTTCCAAGCTCGGAGAAGGCCTTCTTGCTGTAGGTAACAAGGAAGGGATTGTTTCAACATTCAATTGTAAATCTAAAGAAGATCCTTTAATAAAGTTTCCTGTGAGTATTTCCTCTCTTTAAATTCGAAGTTTTAATATTTGTGTTCGAAATTTTTTTAATATTAATAAAAAGTTTTCATTATCAACAATGAATGTCAGGTAGTGACAGTCAGGTATTGTTACTTTTGTAGTGATTCTTCCAATGATATTATAAGACAAAGTTAGGCTCCAGTTTGCTGGCTGTTTTGGAATTAATGTAGTTAAGAAGCGATTAAGTAGTGTTACAATGTTGGTTCTCGGTATTACTGATTTTATGGTGTTGTATTTGACTAAAACTTACTGCCTTCTCAAAGGTTGAAGTGTATGTATGTTTCATTATCTTAATAGAAATGGAATTTTAAAAATTACTCTCAGATTTGAGCCTTTCTTCTTCAATGAGAATGCTGAGTAATTTGTGTAGTTTTCTCTTGTAGCTTTTCCACCATTACTTTATCATTTCAGACACCTTTGTTCAATCATGCAAACTAATCCAAAGCAAGATGGTCTGAGAATGCCCAGCATTTCCAAGTCAGACATTGACTTGTTAGTTTTAGAAAATTAAGGTTGCCTTGCCTTAATTGCTTAATTTTGTTTACCATTAAGATCACTGTTCTATTGCTCATTAAATTTATGATACTATTTTTATAGCAAAATTATTCATTTATACTATAAGATAATAAGACATAGCAACAAAAAAGAAAGTAGATTGAGTTAAAGTAAGTCACAGGATCAATTGTTTAATCTATATTTTGAGGGAATAGCTGCTAGAAATTTTAAAAATATCAAAATATTAAGTAAAGAAAATTAATAGCAGCATCTCCCTCACAATGTAGATTAAACTTAGTTGATTCTGTGACTTAATTTAAATCAATCTACTTTCTTATTTGTTGCTAGGTCTTACTATCATATAGTATAAATGAATAATTGTACATATATATTTATTATTTTTAATTTTCTTGTGACTGAATTATATTGCTTGAAATTAACTAGTTCATATAATTTGTGGTCTAAATTTCAGTCTTGCAAAAACAAGGTGACTAGCTTAGACTTCAGTTCGTCTGATTCAGCAGTTGCTGCAGGAACAACAAACGGAGAAGTTTATATTTGTGGAATTAAGAGTGGAAAGCTGCTAGATAAGAGAGAATTGTCTTGGAGAGAGGTAATTATGTCTACTAGGATTAAAGCACTGTAATGAATTTTTTAAAGATATAGTTTGTTAATGAAAGCATCTACTCAGTTATTATGCTCTTACCTGTCCATTTGTTCTTTCTTCTTGTAATGTATTAGAATTGTATGTTTTAATTAATTATTTGGACAATATCCTTTGTTATAAAAACTATTGGCATATTTGCCACACTGATTAATTCCTTATACATTTAAACTCTTAGTTTATTGAAGGATTCTTAATCTTCTCTCTCAGGCTATTACCTCAGTGAAGTTCCACCATAGCAGGAAAGGTATCATGGCTGCAGGGTGCAACAGAGGAAGTGTTACAATTTGGGACATAAATGTTGGAATCATTGAGAAGCAATTTTTATGCCATGAATCTCCTTGTAAAGGCATTGTATTTTCACCAAACAACATTACTTTCATGGCCTCTATCGGATATGATTTTGTCTTAAACTTTTTTGACATCAGATCTAAGAGGTAAGTAATCTCCTTTTGTCACAATTTGCATAATATAAGCATCTTTCAGCTCATAATCTGTATCAGATTATCCTAATTTAAAATAAAGTCCACTGGGGTGGCTGAGATGTCGTGGAAACTAAATTTATTCTAAAAGGAGGAGGGAAGAGTACTTTTCCACATCATTTTACTCTGGGGACTACTTGTTTTGGTGCTACACTGCCATTGTCAGGTCTTAAGCAATTAAAAAAATATAAACAAGCCAATGAAGACAGGATCTTGATTTCTGGCTCTTAATTTATCCTTGCCACTCATTTCAGCATAATTTACAAGTCATCTATCCCTGAGGCTGGGTCTTCACTAGACATACATTGCGATGGAACTACCCTGGCCGTTGGCACTATACGTGGTGCTGTTTATATTTATGATGCCAGGAAGATGTCTTCTCCTAGGGAAAATTTTTCCAGTTTGAGTGGATGTATCAACAAACTCGCCTATCAACCTTCCTCTGTGGTTAGTGTTTCCTATTTGAATTATAATGATGATGAGCTGTTCTCTTCATTTCTCTGGAATGCAGTCTCAAGTGAAACGAAATTATTTTAATTGGAAATTATCATGTTACACTAAACTATGCCTTACAGTTTGTACATATATTTATCATTCTCTCTTGAAGTTTTTTAAATGTTTCAATGATTGATATTTTTCTTTGTTCAGTAGTGAGTGAATGGTTCATATAATTTAGTAAAGATATACTGTATTTATCAGAGTTAAACAGTTTTTCTAAAATTTATGGCTGAAATTCTACCTAGGCATTATAACTGTATATTAGTTTTTTTTTATTTCAACTTAATTGAATATACAGAAGCTTACACATTTTGCCTGCCTTTTCTTATTCTCTTTCAGTATTTTAATCTATTTTTTAATGGCCGTATAAATGTTATAATAAGTAGTAATAGATTTTTGTTTCAAGTTATATGAATAACTCCATAGCTCCAATCCTCACATATTCAATTTAAATTTTTATGTCATAGTTTGGCATTATTGCATAAATTATGCATAAGCTTTGGTACTCCTCATATAGGACTGATGTAGGAGAAATAAAATATGTCATTCTGATGATTTGGTCACAATCAATTTATTTTCTACTTAATTAAACAGGTGAGGAAGAGGAGATCTAGAGGCCCTCAAACATCTCTGAAGAAGCAAATTTTCAAGCCAGTTGATGCTCAGCTGGAGAAGACTGGCTCGTCAACATCCTCATGTGATAGCCTCTTCTCTCCTATAGCTGGAATTCAAGGTATATACTCATCCAGTGCCACACTGTCTGCTGCCCAGGTGCAAACACAGTTTGCCATCCCTTAAGATTAAATACCAAAACCGTAAATTTCCTGATTTCAAAATTATTTATTTTATACACAGTAAAACCCCTATTTNACTATTATTTGTTTCTTGATTAATTTGTATTAATTTTTATAAGTTGTAAACGTTAATTAATCTTTTTAATTGAAGATATTAGTATTGCCTATACTTAACTGGCTTTACCCTATGTCTATTAGTTCCAACAATTACTTGTTGAATATAAGGTAGCTTCTATTCGACAAGCAAACATTTAATATGCAACGTAAGTAATTTGTTTTATTATGAAGAAAATGAGAAGTTAGGTAATAATAAATCTAAAATAATAGATTACCATTTACATTACATTGCTTTCAACAGTTGAAAATGACATAGCATTCAGGAGTCATGATCCTTTATCAATTTTTGTCCTTTGCCAGATAATGTTTTCCGTTTGCCATATCATCCGTTATTATGATTATGCTAATAATGTACTGTACAGTGGGTGCTTTTCATTCATGATGCAGCATGCAGCTTGACTCATCTGGTTATATTTGCTGCTATACACTTGTCACTAGCGCTGTGTTCTTGTAGACCTTAAATTTCACCCGTATAAAAATTGCAGAAAATTAAATATTGTAAAGCTGTATTATCAAAAATTGTTGTAAAAAAAGAGATAATCTAAATGTAGGAATATGGAGAAGTGGTGTAAGTTTAGTTGCTCTCGGTGGAACATGATATTTAAATTGTGACACTAGTTAGGGAGAATCAGAATGGGAGTTTCATATATTATAAATGAAAGACATCCAATTTCAGTAAGGTTTTATTTAGGGATCTTAGAGAAAGGTATTTAGTACACAAGCTGTGGAAGAATTTTGTTAATAGGGTACATGAGGTTTAACAGTGTTTGTAAAAAAATTGAAGACTTGGTTCAGGCAAGTGATATTAAGGTTGATCCAGATAGGGGAGCAATATGTGAAGACTGAGTTATACAATAGAAATTAAACAATTTCAGGAAGCCTGGGTCTGCCTTATTCCTCTTGATAGGTTCTTTAAGCACTTAAGTTTTAGTATTATAATTTCTCAGGTCATGAATTCAAAATTTAGGTTAAACTTAATCCTAGCATGCCAACAATCATATACCTGTAATCATTTTATATAATGATCTCTCATTCCTTCTTTCAGATCCTCCTGCATAAAATTTTATCAGAACTAAGGAAGGAGAAAGTTGACAAATGTGTTGGTACTGATGAAAGTATTTATTAAGAGTTTTAAGGCTGGGGCTGGACAAATTTATTAGAAGCGATGGAAGTTTTTATTAAGAGTTGTTTTTTAATATCTTAATTGAAAAATTTTTAACCCAGAGAATTACTCATGTGGAGATGATGTGATACTTAAACTGTGATAATATATGGATTTATAATTTAATAAATTTAAACTTAAAATTAGTATGTTGTAATCATAATTATTTTCTTAAAACTGTAGATCTAAATGTTACTAAAGTGATGTTGAAATATTTAAGAAATATCTGAAGATTTAATTAAATGTTGATTAATATATGATCAATTTATTGGTGTTTTCATTACACCTAATCCTTTAATTTACTTGATGGTTCCATGAATCCTGTGCAAAAATATCATGTAAATCAGATACATACATGGTTGACAGAAAAATTTGGTATCCATTCCAGTTCTTTGAAAATTGCAGTAATATAGTTTGGTGTCAAAAGAAAATTTATGTATTCTTGTTTTAAGTTTACAATAATGCTCTCAATTATTAATCGTATTTTGATTAGTTACAAGAATGATTATTTCAGTTGATTAACTTTTCCTATCAATAGAAATCTGTGATAAACATAGATTGTGTTGTTTATTCCATCATATTGCATTCCTTGATAGTTTATATTTATTATATTATATTAAGAAAATTAATCTTCTCCTGCAACGTTTGATGAGATTCCACATTTGTGATTGAGAAACAAACTGGCATTACTTGTACAATTTCTCAGTATACTCATATATACATATACATACACACCTCCTCATGGTATGTACCTTGTTGTGGTGAGCAGGCTTGTGTGCCACAATGATGCTCAGAGCTATGCTGGCGGTAGTTTAACTAATGGTAGGGCCTCCCTTGCTGGACAGATCTGAGAGGAGGGGCCAAACTAAAATGTACCCACACAAAATCCAGGTCATGTCTGCAGTGGCAACCACCGGCTACCTAGTCAGCGTCTGTTCATCCAGAGGGTGCGGCTGTACGAAACACTCCAGGAACTTACAATCCCTGGTTCTAAAATTCCAGTGGAAACACTGGACCAAGAAGCTGACAAGCAATCATGACTCGTGCAAGTAATTACAACAATACCCCAGGTGGTAATCAATCCACCCGTCGACAGACTGCAACCAGGTTTTCGGATTCTGGGGAACCTGGACTTTCACGATCAAGGAATACGTCGGAGTTTTATGGCAAGCTTTCACACAAAACACCCACATTGGCACCTTCAATATCAACACACTAATTAAACCTGGAAAATTACACAACTTAACAACAGAACTTGATAAGCAAAAGATTCTGATACTTGCTCTACAAGAGACACGATTCACAGATGAAGACACGGTAGACTATGGGAACTACCGCATATTCAAAAGGAAGACAGAAAGACGATGTTATTCCTTTAAAAAATATACCATTTTTAACGTACATGCCCCCACCAACGAGGATAACAAAAAATACCCCAAATCAGCAGAAACGTTCTGGGCAACACTTGAGAAGGTGATGGCGAAGGCTCCAAAGAATCCAACAGAACAACCTGTAGATCATGTCAACATACCTCGGAAAACCCCCACGAAAACAGAAGACATGGAGATCACCTATACAATGGATCGACGCATTCCAGATAGACCATGTGGCGATTTCATACCCTGTACGAAGAGAGGTTCACGACGTTCAAGTTCGCAGAGGTGCAAATATCGATTCTGACCTGACACGAATCAAAATTAAATTCACCCCGAGGAGAATCATCAGAAGAAAACATACATACAGAAATTCAATACGAATAACTTCAAAGAAGAGTGGGAGAATGAACAGGCAAACACACGGGAAGAGTTCCATACAAAAAGCACAGGAACTCATCCCACTAAAAAAGAACTCAAAACACCCTTGGTGGGACTCGAATTGCAAAAAGGCACTGGAAAACCGCAAACAAGCATTCCAGGAGTATAACAGTAAGAAGTCCCTAGAAAGTCAACAGCTTTTCAACGAGATTAGAAAAGAGGTATATAGCAAAGACTATTAGGGAAACTAAAAGGAAGTACATGAAGGAACAACTAGACTCCATAGAAGAGAACCTCCGCAACTACAACACGAGAGACTTTAGCAGGAAAAATCTGTGGATACGCATCACAAAATTTGTGCTTCACAAAACAAAATGGAAAATATTTCCTATATGTTTAACCGAAGCAGCAGCAATAGAGCATTGAACACCCCTTTCCATTCTTTGAAACAGGAGAAAATACGACAAAAAGTAGTGATAAAGTGAAAAAAAATAGGACGTAAGGAACACAGTTTTTTATTTTTTGTGTCGTCCTATATGTAGCCATAACAGGCTTCCGTTCCTATAAATGTTGGTATGCTATTTTGCCCGAAAAATCAGTGTTTACAAACGCCGAAATTACCTAAAAGGTACTTTAAAGGGCGTTATACGGCCTTAGTACCGTTCCACCCTAGCACCCCGTTTCACTCCGAGTACCTGTAAGATTGTAGGGGTATGGGAATGTCGAATATTCGCTGAGAACGCATTCTCCCTGTTTGTTCTACGCGCGAGATATTTCTGTGAAATCGCGAAGAGTGGCGAAGAGACTCCATTCCTAATCCTCGATCGCTGCGGTATCTGGTGAGCAAATGATAGAATGAGGCAAATCCATGATGGTGGAGAGAGAAATCGGTAGTAGTCCACTTAAAATCGGCACCATTTCCGCAGTTTCAGAGGATATCATAAAGTAAAAATATATCTCAAATGCGCAAGGTTCTCTTCGTTTGCGGTTCAAATATTGTCAAAATACGAGCATTTCAAGTGGGTGAATAAAAAGAAAAGGCTGGTGTACCTCCTCGCAATATTTACCCCTTGAGGTATATACAGCTTTCAAATATAGACTTAACTGGAATGTATTTATATTCTTTGAGAACTCGTATTCCAGTCATATTTCTCAATTTATTGATTTTCATTTGTATTTAAGAGAAGTCATTAGTGCTGAATTATGCTCATATAAAGAGAAACCATTGAAGTAATTTTGAATTGAATCAAATGTCATGGTGTGCATTCACATCATCACACCTGTGATGATGTGAAATCTTTAGGAAATATATTTAACTTGGATGATTTATAAGCATGTATGAAATGTGAGTAATCCAACTTTAAAAATAAATCATTAAGATATCGAATTTTTCTTTTGCAGCAATCTCCATGTGACTTCTGGAAATATTCTTCTCAATTCTGCCATGGAGATTATTAGCTGGAATATGGAAGAAACTGGAGTAGTTTTGGAAGAACCAAGTAATGAAGAGGTGCAATTAGGCAGCAAGATGAAATTATTTGTCCATGCATTGTTATAGCTCCCATGTTTATGATTTAGTTTAACTATTATTCAGTGAACCCCTTAAAAATCTTGGTGATTGAGTGGTGTTTAACATCTGTGCTATTATGGAAACGCAGATAAGAAGAAAGGGAAGTTTGTGCAATGGATTTTGGTCTCAACCCTCCTTCGGACGTGACCTTCAACAAAGGAAAACGCTCTTCAGAAGTAAGCCCTTACTTTTGTGAGTTAGCATTTCTATATTTTACTATTTTTCCTCATCAAATTGATTTCAAATTTCATTTTTTTATGTAATTTGGAAATAAGTGACAAGAGCATCAACTGGAAATTGCTTGTCATTGGTGAACCGTAAGATCATTTTTATTTAAATATAAATCAAAGTATGTGGCAAAACCTGACAAAAATAATTTCAGTTATTAATCCACTTGTGAACGATTTCCACTGTTATTATCTAACTTTGAAATATCCATTGAGGAACTGGTGGACTAGCAGTGAATAAATTGGGTATTCTCTATTTGCCATTTCATCATCAACATGTGTTAACCTCCGTCGATTTTATGTCTTAATCATTTAGTATATGCTGAGAATAGCATTATGAGGTACATTTAACAGTGATATTTTATAACCAAAATATTTTCTCATGATACTCGTAAATCAGAAATCATAAAAGTATGATTCATTTCAATTCTCAAAGATGGTTCCATTAATTTTACTAAGTGATTAAGAAAGAATTGATAATGCCTTAAGAGCAACATTATTTGAATATAAACCTTAATTTATCTGGCGAATCAAATTCTTGCGTTTGTATTTAACTATTTATTATTTGAAAATTATCATCTTAAATATTTGATGTTGGTAAAATAATTCTTAATAGAAATAATAAATTAGGTAAATATTAAAGCGTGGATCATATAATCAGAAGCGTATTCCAAATTCTCAGGAATAAATGTGCATATTGTTGTTGTCCTACGATTTATCTTTACTCTCACAACTTTTGCTTCATATTAATCGTTGTTTTCTAGTTTAGTAACTTTTTTCAGGTTTTGAATTTTGGAAATCTTATTTTTGCATGTCCACCAGTTTCTCTTCATGTATTCAGATACCTTGTTTTTAATGACAATGCGAGTGTTTTGAAGCCATAAAACATTTCATGCCAAAGTAAGATTACCTTCATTACAATAATTATCAGATTAATGAAACAGTGCTCTTATGTTATAATTTTCCATTATTATTTCCATTCCTTGATAAATTTAGCTTTTAATAGAAACATCCATTCATACGTATTCTGAAGCATTATCCAGATATTTTATACAATTATAAATGTTCTCCAAATACCACTTTCCTTTTGTTCAGAGTTATAACTTTTATTTTGATATTCCAATTGCAATTGGCAGTTTTATTGTTTAGTAAAAAATTAATAACAAGAAAACCTTTACCATATTTCTCATTGATATGTTTATTTCTGAAATTCAGATCAGATTTTGGAAACTTTTTTTAAAGCAAAGAAAAGATGATTTAGTGGAAATAGCATAGGTTCAAAAGATTTATTACCTTGGTGTACTAAATATCAGATTTCATTGTGGAAGAGAAAAAAAGGGCTTCATCTATCGTTTCCCAGTCTGTTTAATGCTAAATGTGATGAAAATAATCTCCTTTAATAATATTACATTGTAATTAACTTCATGTATAATTATTTTGGAAATATTGCATGCCTTTGGTAGAAATGAGTTCTCATTTGTTATCTACCACTTGAATCCATAAAATAATTCATTTCAGAGTTAAAGCATACAATTATACAGTGACACTTAATCGCGAGGTGCTGGAAAAAGTTTCTGTTGTAGACATGTTTCCTTTACATACAGTTTCAAAGTACTGGATAGGGAAAAAATTAAGCCGATAGAAAAGAATACATTTTTAGCATTTTATTAACACAGCATTGTATTAACACTATATTATACTTTTCTATGTAAGAGATTTAAATAAATGTAGTATTTATAGAAAATAAATTCATGACAGGCTCCTTAACTTTCAGGTTGAGCAAAAGTTTTCCTTTGCCATAATGTGTACATTCATTTAACAAACTTAGTTGAAAGTTTGAAATCAGTTTTTATTAGGCAAAATTTTCAAATCTCTTAAATACAATGAATAATCTGTATAGTTTTTCAGTTTTCTAGTCCCACAATTTTCTTCTATCTCATTTTTACTCTGCATCATTCTCACTGCAATCCTCTGGAGAATCAGTGCTAAAATCAGTGGCAGTGGTCATTATGTCTTTCTCAACAAAGGCTGTCAGCCTTGCACTTACATTCCACCCCGTAATAGATGGGAGGTTGTGAATTTCAGTATTTAAACCATTGTTTACATCAATAATTTCTTTTTCATGGAAAACAAATTCAGCCCTTCGGAAGCATTTTGTAACACTTTCCTTATTCAAACTTCTGATTGCTTTGATTAACCAATTTATGGCATCGGGAACTGTAACATTTTTGATCTCTTCACTAACTTTGTCTGCAGAATCAATACCAGTCGGAAGAGACTTTCCATAATTAACTTTAAAGCTGCACACAACTTGATCCATGTTTACTGACATTTGCTGAGAACCATGCAAGTTTCACAATTGTTAATTCTACATTAGGGTGACATTGTCCAATAAACGAATTACCTTTCATTAAGCAGTTTTCATTCTCCGACCAATTGATAGTAACTATTCCTTGCAATGTTCAGATTTTTTTAAACATTCAGGTTGTCTGCTTTGCCAATAACAAGCATCTTTTTCAAATCTCCTTCCAAACAAAAACAGCAATTTGCTCTTTGGAGATTTTACCACTAATACATATTTTTTTGATGAATGACTAAGTATATGCTGGGATTTCATGGAAAAGACCTGTTTTGTCACTGTAAAAATATATCCTTTGGATGGCAGATTTTTAAGTCTTTCAATTCTGATATTCAGTGCGATACTATAGCCATATCCACATCATTTGCCTCTTTGAAAACAAAGCTCTATACAACATTATGAAGAGCTTTAAAACAGTCAATCCATCCATTTGATGCTTTCAACTCCAAATTCCACAACTTCATAGCATATATTTTTCTTTTGATTGTAGCATAATACCATAATACAGAGATAAACTTTTTTATAAAAATTCATTCCATTGCCATGTTAGGCAGGTTCCATCGTATGCAGATTCACTTTTGTGCAAATTCTTATCCTACTTTTTGGGGCTGAGAAATTTTTCTGTAATGGATAGTTTTCTGCTTTATACAAGTTCAGCTATAAACAAATTTAATTGTATTACAATTCATTGTACACAAGCACATTGTGTGTTTGATAAACAACATTGCTGCCACTTAGATTTTACATTTAAAGGCCAATTTCAATTGAGTGGACACTCTAATTAGAATAGAGGAAGATTTTAAAATGAAAAAAATGGAACGTGAAGAAGCATTAAAATTCCTTAGTGTGATATTTTTATGGGAATGCTTTTGGAGCATTCAGGAGTTTTCAAGTTTTTGCGAGTTATTTGTTGTCAACAGTCACAAATTCAGTTAGAAATTCAGAGTGAACTCAGCTGATAGTCAGAAAATGTTAAAATGTACTGAGTTCTAGAGAGAGTTTTATTAGCTGTCAATTTTTGCTTTGAATGAAATGGAACTAAATTGTTAACTGCAATCAATGTTCATTAATTATCATGAACCATTTTTATCTAGAGATGGATGTTTGTGTGTGATTTGTTTTATGGCTTTAAAAAAATGTTGTTTTAATTGCTGTGTGTTTTGGAAACTGCAGTATTTCAATGTGCCATGGAGTATAATAATCTGTATTTTTATTAGATAGAAGGATCTTCTTCCCAATTTCTATGTTTTGCTTAGATAACGTTTGATTAATGCAGTAAAATGTCAATTTTATTAACTCCTTGAAAATGAAAAAAAATTCTGATAATGCTAGTTCAAATAAATTCGTTTTCCATTGCTTGATTCCTCCCTTTGGAGCTGCAATAACTTTATATGTGCCTTTGTGTACGTTCATTCACTAAGGAATGAAAATACTAAAATGGTTCATTACAAACCCTTATTAATTTTTTAGAGGATTTATATGTAAATATACGAAACTCTGATCTGGAAACAAATTAAATGTAATTAAGGACTAATTATGTATATATAAAAGCATCTAGAAGGCTGAGTTTGGTACAGTTCACTGAAAATATCATTTACTTTGAGAATCAAACATTAGTGTTGAATTTCAATTCTTGGGGTGCTTTGAGTCACAATCAGAAATGGTTTACTTGCAAATGTTAATGAATTTAGATAACTTACAATTTGTTTTGATTCACAGCTAGTTGTTCACAGTTAAATGTGCACCATTTCCAAAGTCATTACTTTGTGATGTCAAATCAGTCTGTGCTTCAAATATTAATTATTTCCTCAAATTAATAATTTTAAGAACATTGATTGTCCCATTCTTGTTTTTATGAAGGAAGTTTGTTATCCCCTAAATATTCAACTCTGAANCTATACTGTTTCTTCATCTATTATTTTACCTTCTTCCTGTAAGCCTTGGGCATTTGATTTTCTCATCTGGCAAGAGTATTGAGCGTTTAAAACATCTCTCTCCAAAGAGTTTACTTTTGAAATAGTAGTGCTGTTGGCATCAAAAGAAGTTAAATGTCTTCTAAAAACTTCAAGTTCTTAAAAAACTTCACCAAATTTAGGAATGGATTCTTCTTTCTATACTGTTTCTTCATCTATTATTTTACCTTCTTCCTGTAAGTCTTGGGCATTACAATTTTTTTTTCTACATCCTCTGGAGAACCGGAGGTGTTCTCAAGATCAACCCATTGGACAAACAGATCAAAATTTGTGTCCATATCAGGAGAAATTTTCACCCAATTTTCATGGTCAATCACATCCACATCTACATCAATTTCCATAGAATTATTATGATCGAATCCAGCCTTCGTAAAACAATTTGATATTTTTTGAGTTGTAACAGAATTCTATGTAGCTGTTACCATGTGTATGCCTTGAAGGATGATCAGTTACAAATGTTTATTCATTTCCATATAATATATTGCTTTCAGCACTAAAGCCTTCTTGAACTTCATGGAATGAATAATGCCCAATTCAAGTGGCTGCAGACGACTAGTATAATTCGCTGGAAGAAAACGCACTTTAATATTGCAAAGAAAATTAGTATCTGGAGGGTGAGCTGGACATTTATCAATAAATAGAAGAATTTTTCTATCAGCACCAGCCATTTTTGCATCTAATGATCTCAGAAAAGTTTTAAATATAGATGGGCCATTCCATGTCAAGTGGTCCAATTTTAGAGAAGTGCCCCGCTCAACAATCACAGATTTCAATGTAATTATATAATGCATATAATCCCTAAATGCATAAAATCCCTAAAAATAGGAATAAATGTGATGACATTGCTTGGGCAACATCTTGAACGCTGAAAAACCAAATTACATTTTTAGAGGCATAAAAGCATGCTATTTCATGTAAAAATAATTTCAAAGAGTTTTGATAGGGTTTTTTTTAGTGAATGTGATCTGAATATACCCAGTGTTTGGTATCGTAACGAAATTTGTAACATTAACACTCAATTTTTAAATTATGGAAGGCATTAGGAAAATGAAACTTTTTATTCTTACACCATGTGTTAAGTAGTTACGAAGCACAAAGTTGCGTTTATCTTATGTTAATTTCCAAAGATACAAAATGGCAAACTTTTAATTTTTTCAAGCCATAACTTTTTGCGCTGATTTTGCTTCAAATTTTCTGCATGGATTTCGCTCATGTAAGTATGCTTATTATTTTGTGTAATAGAGAAACAAAGTTGTGCAAGAATACCAAGTTTTGTTTCCCTAAAAGGAGTATTGCCTGAGATAACGTGTCTCAAAGTTGATAAAAACTCTATGTCGTACTATAGAAGGCTGTGATAGGGGGTCAAACAAATTACTACATCTCAGCAAGTATTGCACCGATGAATAAAAAACTTGGCCAATATTCATTGAAAATATGAGTAAATGTTCACATTAAATTTCATTGAAATCGGTGATGGCTGAGCGGGTCACTTCTCTAGAATTGCACCACTTGAGATGGAATGACCCAGATGCTGTCATCCAGGCATTTTTATTGTTGGTATATTTACATGGCAATATCTGGAAATTTTTGAAACACCTTGGTTTGGCAAATTTACCTATAATTAGAGGTTTCAATTTTTAACTACCATCTGAATTTACACACAAAAGTACAGTTATCCTGTCTTTAATTTTCTTGGCACCATTGCAAATCCTGTCTTTAATTTTCTTGGCACCATTGCAATTGTCTCCTCTGCTAGTAAGAGTTTTTGAAAGGAGAAGGCTAAAAAAATGCACTTTTCATCGGAGTTAATAATATCTCTTGGCTGATAGCCTTTTAAATGCCTTATCAATGTTTCTCTCTTCCAATAGTCAACAGTTCCTTCATCAACACCGGAAACTTCTTTCTACTCAGTCAACAGTTCCTTCATCTTCACCGGAAACATCTTAATACTCAGGTCCATGGCGCTTCTGAAATCCATCCAGCAATCTATCGGAACCCTTAATGTCTTGTATTCTTGACCTATTTGCTACCATTATTTCTTTGTCTTTGAACACTACACCATTGATGGGAAGATTTGTGGAGTGCATTCCCTCAAACCATTCTATCAATATCTTCTCCATTTCATTATATGGTGATGGTTTGATATTTTATCTTTTGACAGCCTTACATCCAAATTTCCCTTCTTCTTCTAATATTTGATGTTTATTCTTCATTATACAAAACAGTGAAGTTGGCACAAGATTGAATTTTCGTGCAATATCTATAGCAATATCTATATATAAATTCCTTACATCTTCCTTCATCGCCACTCTGATAGACTTGCATAGCTCGACATATTCGATATTTTCCTTTGGCAAGTCTGAGTGCTTCAGTTGCTTTCGCTGTTTCATCATTTTCCTGGTTCTGTCGCTGAACTTCTTATCCTTTGGTCTTTTTGGTGTACTTGCTA
>KZ308197.1:946485-979173 GCA_000376725.2 Ladona fulva | reverse complement strand
GCTGTATACCCATCATTGGTGGTTCCATGTCCCGGCTTGGGCACATCCACAATCAACCCCATCTTCTCTCTAAATTTTCTTTGCAAATTACATTTCCTCTCTTGGAGTAGTAATTTTTTATTACCACGAGACTACTGCGAGTAGTTGTTAATTTTATGAGGAGTTAAAAGGATAATTCTTAAGACATTTATATCACAGCCATCAATGTTCAATCTCCCCCGCCACTGCTTAAAATTCAATCGATNAATACCAAATTTCTGGCACCATTACGACTCTGAAAGCATTTCATCGGCTGTTGTGAAAGAGTTTCTGAAGACGATGTTAAAAGACAGTTTCCAGTATGTTTTCCAAGGTTGAAATATACTTTTTACAAGTTACTTCAGAATACAACTTCTGCTGAAATATGCCTCCGAACTAAGAGATGAACGTATGGAAGATGAGTATTAGCGAACAGAATCATATCCCAGTGACAAATTAGGTCATTACTGCATTCGTTTTAAAACGATTTGGATTGAGACTGAAATATAAATTTCCATAAATGGTTCGCAGAAATAAGTATAGGGTTTAAGTACGTACGTATAGTCGTTCAATAATCTTAGAGAAAACTCTTCAGCTGTTTCTTCACATTCAAATTGAATGTCCCGGGCACAGTCAAACCTTTGCCTCCGAGTAACTTGGTTCGCGGTTGTTTTGAAAGGCGAGCAAAAATTATCCATACATTTTGACTTGATATATACGAGCGACGTCTTGGAGTGTTTCGGATTACGAGAACGTTTTCGAAACGAATTATACTCTCAATTAAGGTTTGACTATATTTTCAGTAATGTAATGTAAGATCATGTAAGATTATGTCGCCTCGCCGGCCTCGGTGACATAGTGGTTAGCGTGCCGGCCTAGTAACGACGAGGTCCCGTGTTCAAATCCTGGTTAGGGCATGTATGTATGTGTTCGCCTAGGTTAATTGTAAAAGTGGTCTCAATATACCGTTAAATAAAGACGTCATTATTATTATGTAAGATTTATCAGGTTTGACTATATTCTCAGCAAGTAATGAAATATAATGCGATAGATTTACTCTAGATATGAGAAACTAGATGGTCAGGAAATGGAGAAGTTAATAGTGATAGTTATAAATTGTTATATAGTGGAAGTGAGAAGACTGGAAAGAATGGAGTGGCAATAATTACGAATCCCAAACGGTCAAACCAAGCAATTAGCTCACATCCGGTAAATGATAGAGTATTATTAGTTAAAATAAGAAGCATACCTACCGATGCACAGTGGGCTAGAATCGAAAAAAGCTGGCCAAAAATAAGAAAATGGTTTTTTTGAGTGCGGACTTTGAAACTTCGCATGGATATTCTTAAATAAATTCTGCATATAACTACCAAATAATACACTTTTATTCTGGTGCATTAAATTTCTACAGGGGGTCAAAGTCGACCAAATTTGACGAAAAAAAGCCGGTCTTCGATTTTTCACAAATNAGAATTTATTTAAGAATATCCATGCGAAGTTTCAAAGTCCGCACTCAAAAAAACCATTTTCTTATTTTTGGCCAGCTTTTTTCGATTCTAGCCCACTGTGCATCGGTAGGTATGCTTCTTATTTTAACTAATAATACTCTATCATTTACCGGATGTGAGCTAATTGCTTGGTTTGACCGTTTGGGATTCGTAATTATTGCCACTCCATTCTTTCCAGTCTTCTCACTTCCACTATATAACAATTTATAACTATCACTATTAACTTCTCCATTTCCTGACCATCTAGTTTCTCATATCTAGAGTAAATCTATCGCATTATATTTCATTACTTGCTGAGAATATAGTCAAACCTGATAAATCTTACATAATAATAATGACGTCTTTATTTAACGGTATATTGAGACCACTTTTACAATTAACCTAGGCGAACACATACATACATGCCCTAACCAGGATTTGAACACGGGACCTCGTCGTTACTAGGCCGGCACGCTAACCACTATGTCACCGAGGCCGGCGAGGCGACATAATCTTACATGATCTTACATTACATTACTGAAAATATAGTCAAACCTTAATTGAGAGTATAATTCGTTTCGAAAACGTTCTCGTAATCCGAAACACTCCAAGACGTCGCTCGTATATATCAAGTCAAAATGTATGGATAATTTTTGCTCGCCTTTCAAAACAACCGCGAACCAAGTTACTCGGAGGCAAAGGTTTGACTGTGCCCGGGACATTCAATTTGAATGTGAAGAAACAGCTGAAGAGTTTTCTCTAAGATTATTGAACGACTATACGTACGTACTTAAACCCTATACTTATTTCTGCGAACCATTTATGGAAATTTATATTTCAGTCTCAATCCAAATCGTTTTAAAACGAATGCAGTAATGACCTAATTTGTCACTGGGATATGATTCTGTTCGCTAATACTCATCTTCCATACGTTCATCTCTTAGTTCGGAGGCATATTTCAGCAGAAGTTGTATTCTGAAGTAACTTGTAAAAAGTATATTTCAACCTTGGAAAACATACTGGAAACTGTCTTTTAACATCGTCTTCAGAAACTCTTTCACAACAGAAACTTTCACTTTCGGCGTGTGGCAGGGGATGAAAACACCAAGGGATCGGACTATTTTCTTAACCTATTGTTACCGCGTATCGTTCGCGGAAAGAATGAGTCCTTAAAACGACTTGACCTAGCATCTATTTCCCTTATATTACGCTCATTGTCGGATCAGCCAAAATAATGTTAATGGGGGATTTTAACGTTTTTGTTGGATCTTACAATAACAAGAAAACATTAGGTAAATTCGGTTTAGGAAACACTAATAACAGAGGAGAACGGCTGTTGGAATTCTGTAAACAACATAGCATGGTCATCACGAATACATTTTTCGAGGTACCTATGAGAAGAAGGTACAGTTGGGGAATCACCTGGAAAACAACAAAGGTACCAAATCGATTACATCATCGTGAGACCGGTTTAGAAACCAAATAAAATCCAGCCATAGCTACCCAGCTCCGGATGTTGACAGTGACCATAAATTAGTCATGGCAAAGTGTAGCCTTAAGATGATGAAAATTGCGAGAGTACGCGTTAAGAATTGGCCATTAGACAACCTGTAAGACGAAGAAACAAGGGAAAATTTGAAGGAAAGATAAATGAAATAGCTGAGAAAGGTAATTCGAACGCAAAATGGAGTGAAATAAAACAAGGAATCGTAGAAGTGGCAGATGAAGTTCCAGCTAAGAAAAAACTTGAACCTCGCAAACCTTGGATGACAGAGGAAATTTTGGAACTAATTGCAATGAACAAGCTAAGGGCAAAGAAAGAAATGGAAAAATACCGAAGAGTGAAAAGTCAGATAACTAACAAATGTAGAGAAGAAAAAGAGAGATGGACAAAATCGTGGGCGGAGGAAATAGAAGAAAACATACAAAGGGGAAAGCAAGATTTAGAATATCGTAAAATAAAAGCACTACATTGCCAGAGAAGGATAAGGACTTCAGTAATTATTAACAAAGAAGGATGCTTGTTAGAGGATAATGAAGAAGTATACGAACGTTGGAAAGAGCGCATGGAAGATTTATATCATGGTGAAGAGAATTTAGAAAATATTTTAAGTCCAGAAGAAAAACGACCAGAAATGGGGCCGCCAATTACGAGAAAAGAATTCTAATATGCCCTCCAAAAGCTAAATTTGAAAAAAGGCAGCTGGAGTATAACATACCAGCTGAATTATTGAAAAGCCTTGGAACCAAGATGAAAGAAAAGAAAGACACTGGGTACGAGTATTGGCTGTATGTATGTACATACGAAGGATTTTGTACTTTAAATGCGAAAAAACGGTGGAGTATCTAGGGAGCATAAACAGAATTACGCATTCTTATACAGCGCAGTAATTACCTTATCCGGAAAATTACTCCCGAAGGGATTTCTGTGCTTACAGGAAAACGCGTAATATTGGTCCAAAAGTCAATGAGAAAGTTAAAATCTGAGTGAGTCGTTCGGTAATGTTTGTGACTAGCTCAATTTCTACTAAGCTAGCATTGGAACTTTATGATAAAAAATCTTCTTCAAAAATACGCTGAAATAAATAAATTTTTATAAATAAATATTAGTCTCTTGGAGAGGTCTGACCAATATATGTGAAATGCACATTCAAATCGCTAAGCTACTTATGCTGGTGTTGGTGCAGAAAATATTTATACTTTGATTGTTTTTATTTCAAGTACCATCCTAATCATTGTAAAAGTTAAATATATAATACAAAATTGAGTGAACATTTTCCTTTCTAATAAGATAAAAAATTAAAACCATTGAAATGTACATTGGAAGGTTACGATTATTAGGAACTGGTTAACTAATCTTATATTCAATAAACCTTACCGGAAATTTAGCATAGAAGGATTACAGAAAAGAATATTTTAAAGAAACAGCATGGGTTCAGCATATGGAACTATTTCAATAATTTGTATATTGATTGAACTTAACTTTTAAATAATAACTTTAGAAATTGAGTAACGTAAATCCGTTGCCTATATTTTACAAATAAGTCTATAATTAATTGGAAATAATTTGAGAATGCAACCAACAAGTTTTCAATAAATTTTTGAATGATGTATTTGGAAAAGTGAGGAGTGTTCCTCAGGCAAATCAAATACTNAACGATGCTGTATTATAAACCTATTCTTTATGCTTCATGTTACTTGGTTTGAATGATCACAGTAGGATATTTGCATAAGTTATACAACAAAATGGCGAACCCATATTTTACGGCAAATTTTCAACTAAAGCGAGGAAAATAGTAGTGATGTACATACCACGATGTACACGGGCTAACTTATACCTATACCTAACTTATATCGACAAGAATCTCATTAAAATTCTCCAATATCTTGAAGACAGTCTCAAGGGGTCGGAATATAAATGAAAAAGCATTCAAGGACTACTGCTGTGCTACGCGTTGTTTTTCATGGAATTATATCCGTGGTACTACGGATACGGATATTGGAGAATTTTAATGAGATTCTTGTCGATTACTGATGATTAAATTTTAATGAATAAGTATTGAAGAAGGATGAACAAACTAAAAATCATGAACTTCGAAAGATGGAAGGTAACACTTCAAAAACGAATTACTGAAGCGATACTTTTATCAATCCAAATAACAAAATTTATCCATGTATATTTCACCATCTGCACAATTTTTTTTTCAATAACAAGCATTTATTAGGGATAGCGATTTCCAATTCGCACCTGTAATTTCAGCTGCTAGATTTGGATTTTCAAAGAAACGCCTTGCTGTATACCCATCATTGGTGGTTCCATGTCCCGGCTTGGGCACATCCACAATCAACCCCATCTTCTCTCTAAATTTTCTTTGCAAATTACATTTCCTCTCTTGGAGTAGTAATTTTTTATTACCACGAGACTACTGCGAGTAGTTGTTAATTTTATGAGGAGTTAAAAGGATAATTCTTAAGACATTTATATCACAGCCATCAATGTTCAATCTCACCCGCCACTGCTTAAAATTCAATCGATAGGAAATGTGTAGAAGACATTCAAAGAATCTAATGTAACAATGCAACGTTGAAATAGCCCAATGTCTCCCAAAAATGAATTAAGAAAAATGACAGCAGAGAATTACAAAACGGACACTACATTTTGAAACATGAATAAAAAATATTCGTATTTCACCACTGAAGTTTAATTTTGATTCAGAAAAGGAAAAGTGATATATTTAACTAAATGTAACTTACCAGAAATTTTTACTCCAATTCCGGGAATTATATCTACACCGCAAACACAGAATACTGCAGGGATCAACTCATAGAATTTGCGACGTATTGAACGGTATAGAATACGGAAAGATCATCGTGAAGCTTCTGAACTGCACCAAAACCAGAATGTAACTGACTCTGCGTGTATATTTTGAGCTAAAACATGCGAAAACACAATACGAAGTACAATCGTTTCCCAAAAAACACACACAGCTGGGTATTATAAACCTAGCCCCTTTTTAGGGGAGAAATTTTACTCAGGCTCTAAGACCTTCTCCCAATAACGGCCAGATGTGAGCTTGTTGTCCTTACAATTGAGGGCCAGAGAGAGGGTAAAAAGAGTAAGATGAATTAAAATAGCTTTAAAACGTTTTTCATGAAGTAAAACTTTCGCAAATGGTATACCTATTAAGAGATATGATGGAAATGATACGTTACTGCTAAATTTACTCTTGTATTAAGCATTGAGTGTGTAAACATTTCATATATCTTATTATTTCTTGTCTTAAGTAACGCAAAATGGAGTGAAATAAAACAAGGAATCGTAGAAGTGGCAGATGAAGTTCCAGCTAAGAAAAAACTTGAACCTCGCAAACCTTGGATGACAGAGGAAATTTTGGAACTAATTGCAATGAACAAGCTAAGGGCAAAGAAAGAAATGGAAAAATACCGAAGAGTGAAAAGTCAGATAACTAACAAATGTAGAGAAGAAAAAGAGAGATGGACAAAATCGTGGGCGGAGGAAATAGAAGAAAACATACAAAGGGGAAAGCAAGATTTAGAATATCGTAAAATAAAAGCACTACATTGCCAGAGAAGGATAAGGACTTCAGTAATTATTAACAAAGAAGGATGCTTGTTAGAGGATAATGAAGAAGTATACGAACGTTGGAAAGAGCGCATGGAAGATTTATATCATGGTGAAGAGAATTTAGAAAATATTTTAAGTCCAGAAGAAAAACGACCAGAAATGGGGCCGCCAATTACGAGAAAAGAATTCTAATATGCCCTCCAAAAGCTAAATTTGAAAAAAGGCAGCTGGAGTATAACATACCAGCTGAATTATTGAAAAGCCTTGGAACCAAGATGAAAGAAAAGAAAGACACTGGGTACGAGTATTGGCTGTATGTATGTACATACGAAGGATTTTGTACTTTAAATGCGAAAAAACGGTGGAGTATCTAGGGAGCATAAACAGAATTACGCATTCTTATACAGCGCAGTAATTACCTTATCCGGAAAATTACTCCCGAAGGGATTTCTGTGCTTACAGGAAAACGCGTAATATTGGTCCAAAAGTCAATGAGAAAGTTAAAATCTGAGTGAGTCGTTCGGTAATGTTTGTGACTAGCTCAATTTCTACTAAGCTAGCATTGGAACTTTATGATAAAAAATCTTCTTCAAAAATACGCTGAAATAAATAAATTTTTATAAATAAATATTAGTCTCTTGGAGAGGTCTGACCAATATATGTGAAATGCACATTCAAATCGCTAAGCTACTTATGCTGGTGTTGGTGCAGAAAATATTTATACTTTGATTGTTTTTATTTCAAGTACCATCCTAATCATTGTAAAAGTTAAATATATAATACAAAATTGAGTGAACATTTTCCTTTCTAATAAGATAAAAAATTAAAACCATTGAAATGTACATTGGAAGGTTACGATTATTAGGAACTGGTTAACTAATCTTATATTCAATAAACCTTACCGGAAATTTAGCATAGAAGGATTACAGAAAAGAATATTTTAAAGAAACAGCATGGGTTCAGCATATGGAACTATTTCAATAATTTGTATATTGATTGAACTTAACTTTTAAATAATAACTTTAGAAATTGAGTAACGTAAATCCGTTGCCTATATTTTACAAATAAGTCTATAATTAATTGGAAATAATTTGAGAATGCAACCAACAAGTTTTCAATAAATTTTTGAATGATGTATTTGGAAAAGTGAGGAGTGTTCCTCAGGCAAATCAAATACTATATCGTAGTTTTAGGTCAGCGCATATACCACGCAATCATGTCTGGCATTATTTCAGGCAAAACATATATTTGGAGGGTTAGAAGATAAAGTTAAATGGCGAAAAAATAATTTTTTGTTAAAAAAATACCAAGAGAAAATATTTTCTAGAACATATCCTGTAAATATCGAGCGAATCCGTTTCGCTTAAATGTGGTCCTCCCCTTGTAAGAAAGAATTGGGGAATCCTTAAGCTTTACCAGATTATGTTTTCGCGGGAAACTATTTTTCCTTCTTTAGGGAGGAAATATATCATAAAAATATTTCTTTCGCAGACACGCTGATTTAGTCACTGAAACGACTCTGCAAGAAGATAGTACGGTATAATGCGGTGAATTTTCTACAGTTTTCTCGCAGGTAACACAACTGTAAAACTACTTTCGCAGAAAAAACAGTCATGTAGTATCTTTTATGATAAATAGCTGATAGGATAGTTGCTTGGCTCCTCGGTTTACTTTAATTTATTTATTTTTAGTTTAATTTACATGTTGAAGAAAGTGTACACTTTTCCTGGTTGTTTCTCACAAGAAGAGAAATGTAGGGATCCCGGTTAGCCAAGTAGGGTAGGGATAGCGCGTGGACTTTGGTGAAAGAGGTCCCAAATTCGATTCCCGGTAGAGTCCAATATGTGCGAAATGACCTCAGCAACCGAAGCTTTATTTAAACACACTGCGAGAGAGGAAACAAACATAAACCAAATCGGAATAGCTGTGGCTGAAAACCTAGATACATATATGAAAAATACCGACGTGACTGGGACTCAACGTAGGTTCCCACCTTTCCGGGCAAGTAAACTAACCAATGTGACATGGTAGTTTAGTGGTTAGGACACCTACCTGAAAATTTGAGTGAAAGTATTCGTTAAATATAAAAGAAAGCCATCTTTAAAGAGATTCTGATAAAACGTAATCGAAAAAGCCTATAAGGACGTAGACTACTTAATCGGTAAAAATATGATTTCAAGAGACTAAATTATCCTGATTTAAATAGACAATTGTCAAACGAGTTATCTGATTGTCACGCGAGTGATTTTACTTTCGACGAGCTCTTTCGACACGAAACACGGTTGATGTGAATTTTGAACAGAAATCTTGGGTCGACGCTACATAATTTACAATAAATGAAATTAAAGATTTCCATTTAATTTACTACAAATTATGGACAGTTTTAATTGCAATTTTAAATTGAAATTTTGATAGAATGAAAATAGAAAGCTTGTTACATTCAGTTAAAACAATAATTTCCATTCAAAATTCAATTCAAAAGATTATTAACCTAAATCAGTCGTGGAATTTAGAGAAAGCTGTTTATGAACAACTGTGAGGTGAAGTTATCCTTTTTACAAACGATCTACTATCTTCCCTGGATGACTGTTCTACCACCTTGATTTCATCCTTCCATAACGTAATAAAAGTAATTAATCGGAAATAAGACGCTTTTGTTGACAGTATGCTCACGCATGAAGTTTGGGAATAAGACAGAAAAAGAGTCATGGATTTCTAATATCTTTATTTCTGATAACATTCCTCCTCGAAATTTCATGCTCATAAATTCTACTTCGGTATGTTATTTTGCTTTCCCGTTCTATTCTTCAATCTAAGAGGTCGCTGGAAACAATATAGCTTTGAATATTGATTAGACAAAAAATTCTAAGATTGATCAAAATCCCACTATTCACTATTTACAGGAGGTCTTAGTGACGCGTAAATATTTATTCCATTGTTGGTCAAATGCTCATATTTGCTGCCATTCTGCAAAATACCAGTTAAAGGAAGAAGAAGTGATGAAGAGTTAGCGTTCAGCATGGATCAAGAATCGAAAAAGGAAGGTGTGACAGATCCTCATGACCCTCCGTCTTCTAAGAAAAAGAGCGAAGGATCATCTTCAAACAAAAAAAAAGAAAAGAAGAGGAAAAAACATTTCCGTAAATACGTTTTAGATCGAACTGCATCTCATAGCTTTAGGCATCTCTTAACACCACCCCATGGTGACAATGACATGGTGTTTAATGACAAATTATGTTCCTTCAGGTGTACCACCAAAGCTATTGGCTTCGATATGGTGGATAGCAACCTTCGCCACCTTTACAGTAGGAGTCATAGGGCTTGTGAGAATCATTCTACAAATATACTTAAGAGGAGTCCCTGATTGGAGTGTAAGTTAAATATTTTACTATTTACTAAAGTGAAAATGTGTGTGTTTGGCTAGCGAAATCCTTGTTGAATCCAATACAGACGAAATTATTGTTGTATTATTGAGTGGATATCGTACGTATTTTACGTCTAGCATTTCTTATTTGTCATGATAAATTATATTATGCAGATGCACGGACATTTACGGAATTAATAACATTCTTATCCTGCTAGTTTGAGGTTTAGAGCTGTGGAAAAATGAATTTCAATACAAATATTGGCTCCTGGAAATAGTGACTCTGGGATTTTGATCAATCTTCTTAGAATTTTTTGTTTGCAAGCCGTAAATTAAAGTCTTTGGTATTTAAAACAGCTTTACCTCAAAGAGTCTACAATAAACGCAAAGATAATTCGTATACAGTTTGTGCTAATATATGTCTGTATTTTAGCGAGATAAATTATTCCTGTAAGAGAAGTTATTATATATTAGCGTGTTTAATAGATCCTACAGTGAATCAACTAACTGTATTTAGCAAGAAAAATAGTTTCATAGAGAAGATACAGTTCTAGAGAGATAAATTAAACATCGTTTTATATATTTTCAGTCATTTCATGAACTAAATTATTTATATAAACAACTTCATAGATATCGCGAACGCTATTGACATAATTGGTTTATTTGTACAGCAATTAGCCACCATTAACTGTATCGGGGCCACAGTTTCTGTCTTTTATTAGACGTGTACTCTATTATACTCGACGTATGCAGTACTCATAGTAGGTACATACATACGAATACAGATTTACCCTCGGATATCCGCATTTAAACCGTATCCGAAGGTGTCAAATCCGATCCGTATCCGCAAAAGATTGTTGCTTGTCCGACCCGATCCTACCTGCAAGGACAATATGTCCAGTCAGGTCCGCAACTTTTCGTTCGGAAATCCGCGATCCTTGTCAGATTAATTGCGGGTTATGTGACAAATTGCCGATTAAACTAAAAGCTGTGCCACTATACACGGCAGTATTATGGGGCTTCTAAAGTTAGTTTTACCCTTGCTTGGCTTAGGAACTTATTAGCGACCTGACCCTCGCAGCAGGGTTGGACCCAGACAAAACTGACTGCGTGGTATACGATTTCAAAGTTTTAAACAATTCAAATGGGCAACAATTTGTTATCTTCGTCGTATGACTCGCATGTCCAAAGAGATCTACAAGCATCTTATGATCGATGTTCCATGATGAAAATTAAGGTTTGTCATGCTTTCATTAGAAATAAACCGGTGACATAGGGCAACGTTACCTAGCCAGAGGCCCATTGGTGGGGGTTTTAAATAGCTGAGGACCATAAAGGTGGAAACTCTCTTTAAAGATACATTTTTGAACCTGCTGTCTTATTTTCTACATCTCTTGTTTTATTTTTACGGTATAACCCACCATTATACACTGTAGGTTGTTATATATTTTCAAATTTGAAAAGGGAGAGGCATGAAATAATAAGAAAGGAATACTTACTTAAGTCCACATTCAAAGCCCTTCCCTTCTTTACTTGGCAACTTACCCCACCCTTTATGTCATCTAACATCTTTTGCCTCTGTACAGGGTAGAGTACTACATTTTTCAGTAATCCCTCTCCTCTTAATATTTCACCCACCCATTTCTTTTGTCGGTGCTTAATTACTTCAACTAAAACCCTTTCTTCCCCAATCATCCCCAGCGCCTCTATGTTTGAAAAATAAGATGGAGAGATGCACACCTTTCCACACAATTTATTTAAAAAGGACTACCGGTTTTGGTAGAACACCACCATCGTCAGGTCACACAGAAACACACCCTCACCACAGAACTGAAACATTCTACAACTCCTACCTTATAACTGCAAGCAAGCTATGGAATTCTATTCCTCCTGATATAAAGTCCTCAGTTTCCTCGCTCTCATTTAAGAAAATATGCCTTGCTCATCTTCAGATTTAGGGATCTCTGATATAAGAAGCTACACTTCTCCTTGCACTCTGAAACTGAAAATTTAGTACCCATGCTCATTAAGAGCAAGGACTTATCCCATTTGTCATGCCTAATTTCCTTTCCTATCTGAATTCTCAAATTTTACTATTGGAATTGACATATGTCCTAAGAAGATTTCCCCTGTCATATTACATCTTCTTTTATTTAGTTTCTGATCCTCTCATGCAGATCACATGATGATCTCTGTCTCTGAACATAGAATACTTTTCTTTGCTTAGATTTAAATGGAATATATTGTAATCAAAAGACTATTATTGTATGATATTTTATTAAATAAAACCAATTTTATTATGCTATTTTTTCATATTTTATCTAATTTGATTGAGAAGTTGACATTACCATTGGTAGAATAAAGCTTTTGTATCTATTTAATTTTACGGTCATTTGTGTTGATTCTGATATTTACTTCATGTTTTATTAATATCCACTGAGAAGTTGCGTTACCATTGGTATATTGATTTGAAATGCTGTAAATTGTTGCATTTGTATTTTGTAATTGTAGTTGTATAATGTGAATTGTTGTTTTTTCAGTTTATTATTCATATTTATTATTATTCCAATATTTCATCTTTATTCGAATTTTCTTATTCCTTGTAATATTCTCAATTATTATATATTACTGCCTACTTCTTATAGTATTTCAAACTCAACATCTCATTTTGTCTGAATTTTTGTAAGAATTGTGCATTTTTTTTGTCTGCTTTTTTTCATCTTTGTTGCTGACACTTTTTTTTAGTTATTTTACCCTCTTCTTTTAAATTTTAGTTACTACTGTCAGTAGCTTTTGCAAGTTTTTCATGCCCCTCTTCATGTGGGTGTTTCTCTGCAGGGTTTTATTTTTTCCCAAGCATAGACTTAGTTTTTTTTAACTCACATAATAGTTCCTTCTTTTGTTGCTTTCTTTTTTAGTTCAGCTCCAAATATCTCTTTCTTTCTATCTGTAATAATTAAGGGTTAGATGTAAGAAGAGTCTAAATAGTCTCAATCTCGCCCATAAATAAAGACGTGTTATTATTATTATTACCTGGATTGCATTCCTTGTATCTTTCCCTTTCTGAAAACCGAACTGGTCTTCTCCAATTCGTCCCATAATGTTTCTTTCAATTCTTCCATTCAAAACCTTTCGAATAACTTTTGCTACATGAGATATTAAACTGGTTGTACGATAATCCCAACACTCAGAAACATTATTCTTTTTCGGTAAAGGAATAAGGATTGTATTAGTGAAATCCTCTGGCCACTTCCTATCATCATAAATTTTCCTACATAAATCATAGAATTCTCACTTACCCTTATCCCCCAGGAAACTCGATGAGTACCTCGTCAACACGCGTTGCTTTATTACCTTTCATTCATTCCTTTTCACATTATCTTTTTATGTGGTTATTCTGTTTCGTCTTTTATTTCCCATTAACTGTTTCACCTTTCTATACATTAGGTTGACCCTCCCACTTTTGTCCAATTTTTCTATTTAATTACATTGACCCTTCCACCACTGTTTCCTTGCCCTATTTGTTTCCCATCTGAATTAGTTATTGAGAGCCCTATACATTCTACGTCCTTGTTCTTTGTTAACCCTTTTCCATTTCCTTCTTTCCTCCATTTTATTTATCATTTCTACTGTCACCCATGGTTTCCTAATTTTGTTTTGTTTGACCCTCCCAATAGCTACTTGGGCACTATGCCTGATACTGTTTTTAATCTCTTCCCATTCTCTGTCAATGGTAAGTTTCCTTCCCTTATCCTCTAAGACCTTACTGACTGACTCTTGGAACTCCCTAGCTTTCCCATACTTAAATGCTTCTAGGTTCCATTTGTGTGTAATGTTTACTCAAAAGATCTTTTTAAACTTTAACTTGATTCTCATCATGACCAGGTTATGATACAAGTCAACATCTGCACCAGAGTAACTTCTTGAATTTCTAAACCTTTTTTAACCAAAATGTAATCACTTTGGTAGCTAACCGTATCCCTAGATTTTTTTATGAGTACCTCCTTCTGTTAAGGTGCTGAAAAAGTGTGTTTGTGATACAGAGGTTATTCCTCTTAAAAGTTATTAATTTCTGTCCCTTGTCAATTCTATTTCCCAGTCCAAACCCTCCCACATCTCCTCACTCCCTATGGCTTTCCTGCTTTCTTGTCTAACACCACTGCACTGCAACACCTCTCTGGCTTTTTTGCTCCCCACTGAAAACTACTCTCACACCATTGTTCCAAAAGTCTCTCCCATCCTTCCATCATAGCCCTAGTATATTAAGTTGGACCTCTTCATTTCTAACTTAACATTTTCCAACTTTCCTTTCCAAAGCATTGTCCTAACATTCCAAGAGTCCACCCTAGTTTCCCTAGCCATCATCACTCTTCTTCTCTTGTCATTTTCTGGGTAAGGATTTTATGGAATAACGACTGAGATGGCCGTACTCCCATCTCTGACGGGTGCGACACTCTCCCAAGTGGGTAGAATCCCATATTCGCCATTAACAATATCAGTATATTGGCATCATATACATGGGAAAGGTAACAGAGTTGGTCTCCCCTTGCCTTCCATAACAGTGATTTTAACGTGACGCCGCCTGTTATGGTTGTCCCACTGAGGCACAGACACCTTTTCAGCTGCCTCACTGAGGTACAGATATACACAACACAGTGTATAAATGAAACAGGAATGAAAGGATTCTTTGTTGGGGAATCAGCTAGGAATTAGTATTTTGTTATTTCTAATTTCATACCTTATTATTTAAGAATTACTCATCACACAGGCAGAGGAAGTATAGAAAAGGTCCCATGTGAATTGGCACCTGTGCCCCCTTTGTTAAATCTATGGCCCTACCTTCAGCCCAAGGATTAAAGAATATAATATATATGTATGTACGCTATAATATGTTTATTAAATAATTTTGGATATAATTAATTGGTGATTAATTATTCTTTTCCAGTATGCACTTATTGTTACCCCACAGTATGGGAATATAGAAATGGCTGTTTATGGTTTTAAAGGAAACAAAAGGGATTTAAACATTCGTCATGTGGAAAATGTAAGCGTAGAAGGTAGGTGCTAAATACTTTCAATATTTTACTCAATCACCTGTTCATGTCATGGACTTAATACTTACAGTCAATGAAAATCTTTTTATTCTTATTTTGATGAGAAAGTTAATATCATTAATGCCAGACAGTATTGGTCTAAATGAGATTTTCTATGTCAGAAACTGCTCAGTATAAAAGAAAAATTATTTTTTGTGAAACTACACAACAGGAGAAATGTGTGAACTTTATGTGAAATGTATACCTTTACTTTCAATGAAGCCTTGCTTCACTGAAGGCAAAAATAATGCAAAAATATATGAAGCAAAGGCTTCATTGAAGACAAATTTAATCCAATACATATATGGACTAAGAAGTGAAGGGAAACTGTCTCTAAATATATAGCCTATATAATTGCAAGAGTTACAATATAAGTAAAGAATATGAACTTCAGACAAGGAAAAACTAGGTAGTTAAGGATGAAGATAGTGGATGAGAAAGTGGCTAGCTATGGGAAGGGGGCCGATTTCTCACATCTCTCCTTAACTTCAATTTTCCTCTTTCCCCATATCCCTTCCATCCCACAGCTAACCACTTCTCCATTCCTCCACCTCCACTTTATTTTATATTCCATTTAGTTTGTCATTCTTGACTTATATTCTCACCCATCCATTTATAGGCCATTTCCTAATCCCAAATACACAATGACAATTTGTTAATATGTTAATAATTATAAATATATGTGGATATTATTGCTCACCATTTAGAATCATATATAATAACTTTCTGGGCTCACGGATAGCAAGTGGAAAACACGTTCACCTTTGGTGGAAGCAGTCCTGGGTTTGATTCCTGGTGGGGGCTTACATGCAAAATTACCTCAACAATACTAATTCTAACTTTCAGCTTCTATCATAGCTATCTTCAGTACCAAAGGGCACTAACGTGTGATTGTGTTCCTCACTGTATTTATTTAATAGTAATTAATATGGATGATTAATTGTTGGAGAAAATATGTTAGAATGGTACAATAGTTGGTTTAACCTCTTTTGGAATGACTGTCATATTTTCCTTTTACATCATATTCTTTTTAATGTTTCACCTAAAAAGTTTGAGTAAAAGTCTGGTGATTGGAATCACAGCTGGTAAATACTTTGTTTTCTATTGTTAATGTTTCTTTACTGATAAATATCTATACTTCCTAATCTTTTTTGCATACATCCTCTTAACGTTGGAGTCTTGAGGGTACCAACATCAGTTATATTCAGAGACATACCTTACATACGCAGACACATACCTTGCATTGACTTAGATTTCTTAGGACAAAAACATCATAAAACCAAGTCACTTTAATAGCATATTACTATACCATAAAAATGCTGCTGGAACAATTACCATAAGAGCAAATTTTCATGGACCAAAATGCTAAAATTCAAACTATTGGGTATGAAATGTCCCCATCTAGCATATAAAAATATCTTTTGATGATAAAAAGGTTTTACTAAGGTCTCCCATAAACTTATTTTCTTTTTCTTCTATCATTCACAGAAGTTTTCCCTTTTATTTCATGTACTTGATAATTTTCTTTTCACCCTAACTTTGATTTTTAAACCAGTTCCAATGTATGCATTCTTTAATGTTTGAATGGTGTTACATGGCTTTAGGGTGGTGCACTTATGGTAAGCTTGCTAGAAGACGCAAGTAGAATTATGATTTTGGTTTGCATTTATTTTTGTCATATATGCTCCAATATAGGTATCTATAAAAATATTAATAAATATATATTCCATCCACTAATGATTTCCTTTGTAATCTCACAATCATGATCAACATCATAAGTTATAATAACAACTAAGAAATGGAGGTAAGAACTGCATAGGTCACATATTGAGAAGTATGCATTGTTTAAGAAATTAATTGATGGTAGATCACAAGTAAAATAGAAAGAGCAAGACAAAGATAAAACTGTTGATTGATTAGGACTTGCAGGGTATAGTTATAAAGAAAGGAACTGGTGTTAATTTGGAAATTTTAGGTCTTATAAATGACTCATATAAGAGATTCTACTTAGATAAAATTCTAGAAAATGGATAAAACTCAGCTGAAGAAAGTATGTGATATGATGGTAAAAGATAAAAAAAATGAAGTTCAAAAAGATAAATAGAGAAAGAAAAAAAAAGTCTGATTGTCAAATTCCAACAAGTTAACACCACACTGAGGTGATCATGTATGCTGAGCAACCAAAGGTATGTACAATCATGAGCAAAAAAAAAAACTAAAAAATTGTGGGTAACATAAGATTCGGGATACTCTTAAAAACTCCTTCTGTGGAACATGTTGCAACACTGTAAGGAGACCATGTCAAACATAACGGTAGTTATATTCGCTGCAAATGTGGGGGTTCGGTTTAAAGAAATGGTAGGAGCATCGTGAGTGGCTCCCGTTGCGGACACCCATTTAGAAGGACAGACCTAATTTTAAGAAAGACACAATGCTATTGGGCACAATGCTAAGCAATAAAATGTATCTCTTCATAAGCATGTTGAAGAAGAATTAATGGACATGTGGGCAGACACCTTAAGCGGGCACATAATTCGAGAAAAGGCAACTTTAGTTGTTTCAAATCTCGGGACTTTTAACTTCAATTACTCCAACCACCCGTATGGTTGGTATTAGCTCTTCCAGAAATGTAGCAAGCAGAGATTAACTGCTGCTCTCACCTTTAATTAGGATAGGAGTGAGAAGCTTGTATCATGTATATTAGGAGATTCCACAAATAGGCAATAACTTAACCGTCACCCTAGTAATTTCTCTTTGGACGACCATTTTTTAATATGCCATAAGGAATGTCTCGGAATGTAGAATAGTAAATCGAGAGGTACTAATTACTGTAGTCTTGAAGTAGATAAGAAGAAGAAACACTTATAGCTAAGTTCTGTCACGTAATAGGAAGTAATTGAGTAAATAGGAAGTAAAGTGCATCAAAGAAGTTAACTGCAGGCAAGGAAAAGGCATTTATGATTAAATTTTATCATATTCGCCGGAATTTGTGGAACAAAGTTGCAAGGGAAACTAGAATATTCTTTCTTCATTCCTTAGCATTTATGATTTTTAGTTATAGCCTCGATAAGAACTTAACGCACACACAAAATTCGGTTAGGAGATTTAAAGAACATATATTCATTTAAAACTTCTTTCCGCTCACATTCCCAGGAATTACCGCAGAACATATTATGCTCCCTTAGCTTAATATTTAACTCTAGAGTTGATTGGTTTTTCTTTAAGAGAAGTTGCTAAGGAGTAATAAGCGGTGCATCAGGAGGAACTTGGATCACATGCATCCAAACTCATTTCTGAAAGAATGCATTTATTACTTTTAATATTGATCGCAGATCCCTTCGGTGTTTGCTTTGATTAATTTACTAATAAATTACTTTCAAATTTTGTATCGATGAAAGTTAAGGCAACAATAATGAAAAACACCCTAAAACAATCTACACATATTACTGAAAACGTTATCAGCACCGAATGATAAAATAATCACTAATAACATTTAGGAAGTCGTTAACTTCCTGTTTCATTACCTTTAATACCTAAGCCCACTTACGCAACATTGCAAAGGTTAGTTTTAATAGAAATATTATTACTAAAGATCCATATGAAATATCCGAGATAAGGTTCGCTATCACTTTTTGGAACAGTTTTCTGAGATTACATATCGGGCATATTTGTGATAATGGTTCGCCATCACTTTTTGGAACAGTTTTCTGAGATTACATATCGGGCATATTTGTAGGTAAGAAAATATGACTGCTCTATGGACCTGTTCTCCTTCCGTTAGAGAATCAGCTAGTCGGAGGTCCATAACGTAGATTTTGCAGTAAAAAAAAAGTATTTGACTTGATTGACGATTCTAAATTGCGAATTCATTCAATCTGCACTGCCTATAACTCATACATTTTGAGTTGCTATCGCGTATACGCAACGTTTCCATCAATGTCTTTCTTAAAATTAGGTCTGTCCTTCTAAATGGGTGTCTGCAATGGGAGCCACTCACGATGCTCCTACCATTTCTTTAAACCGAACCCCCACATTTGCAGCGAATATAACTACCGTTATGTTTGACATGGTCTCCTTACAGTGTTGCAACATGTTCCACTGAAGGAGTTTTTAAGAGTATCCCGAATCTTATGTTACCCGCAATTTTCGAGTTTTTTTTGCTCATGACTGTACATGGTGAGACCCTTTACTGATTCCACCATTGGGACTGGTGATGAGATACACATTCAGTCAAGTAGTTAATTTTCAAAGAGTTATATCTCCTAGGCATGTGGAGAGAAACTCTTTAAAAAAATTGGTGTAATTTAATTTTGATTCTTTAACACCCCAAACTAGTCTCCTTTCAAAGTTTCAAGACAACCAAAGTACTACTCCTTGTAAGTAGGCTATAACACTTTCTCATATGTGAATGGCAGGTGAGTTCCTGACTTCACAAAAGTGAATTAAATCATTCCTTCCTAAATTAAATGATAATTGCTACCTGACAAATTAACTTAAGTCATTAATTCTTCTCTCAGCTTTTATAGATATATTTATAATCCACAGCATTCTTTGAAAAGTATGGTATGAATACAATTGCATTTAGAAGAGCAGTAAAAATTATTCCTTGGTTCTCACGCTCCAGTAGTCCAGTCATTTTTGCAGGTGCAGGTGATATGAGACTCATTAGGTAAGGTGAAAAATTTGAGAGTACAGTCAATTCCGCCTAATTGGGCCACCGTTTTATTGGGGCAGCCGCTTATTTGGGCCAAATCTCTAGGAACGGAAACCAAACTATTAATGTAATACAAAATTTAATCGCTTAATCGGGACAGTAACAGATGCGAGCTTCCAGTCAGTCATCCATCATTGCCGCGATTAAGAAAGCAAAATTAAGTACACGAGATATGAACATAGGCATAGGCACCAACTAGATTTAGATTGAAAGCCTTTGAGCCTCCAGTGGCGTATTTCAACTACCAGTTAACAACCTGCTACCTTTGTGTTTTTAACCTTTGAGAGGTGTAACACGCATCTGCTTTATAGCCTACCATTACCTCTGTTTTGTCGATCTTATTTGAAAATTCAACCACTGCCTAGATGCTGAGAAATACAGGCAAGTAAAATTAAATTGCTGGATAAAATTAAAAGCTAGCCATTTTATTCAAGACATTGCACACCAGCTGAGAAAACTGGTGTACCGAAATCTACCATAGTGCGTCTCTTGCAACAGGAAGAACGATGGAAATCAAGATACGATATTAAACTGTAAAAAGTGCACGGTAAAAGGGAAGTGCAGATAGCATCAGCGTTGAACTATGGCAAAGTACTAAAATTCCTACTTAAAAAAACTCTGTTAAGATAACATTTACAATGCTGATGAAACTGGCCTCTATTATCGTGCTATGCCAGATGTTTCTTGTGCTTTAAGCACATTGAATTGTTTGGAAATAAAAGGGTAATGGACCGCATTACTGTGTAATCCTGTGCAAATATGTCTGGTTCTGACAAACGAAAACTACTAATCGTAGGAAAAGGCCTCTATACTTTAAGGGGTTAGTAGTGGATCGTTTACCAGTGGAGTACCATGCAAATCAAAGTGCTTGGATGACTTTGGAAATCTTTTGGAATTTACTGATGAGTTGGAACATTGAATTGCAAGTTAAGAAAAGAAATATTTATTTGCTTTTACACAATTGTGCGGTGCACCCTCATTTAGATAATCCATAAAATATAGAGCTGGATTAATATTCTTCCTCCTAATCACACATCGTTACTATAACCAATGCATATGGGAGTAATAAAAAGTTTAATAACATTGTATCGAGGAAAATTGATTAATCATATTCTAACATTCGTCGATGAAAACCTGTTCACGAGTACCTCAATTGCTACAGAGATAAGTGGAAAATTTTCCCATTTGCAAGGAATGCAGTTTGTCGCTGACAGCTGGAAAGCCATACATACCAGGACTATAAAAAACTATTTAGCTGTTAGTGGCTTAAAACCTTTGGAGATTCCAGAAAATTTGAGCATTCAGGAAAATGAGGATATTAACAATTCATGTAGTAAATAACAAAGAATTTTCTACTATATATGACAATTTACTGTTACAATCAAAATGAAGACTGTGAATACTCAATTGTTGGTGGAATTAAATTGAAAAATGAAAAAATTGAAGAAGATGAAACAATGTGATGAAGCGATCCACCTGTGCTTGTATCTAACCAATAGGTAAAGCCACTAATATTTTTACATTGAGTAAAAGTTGCTTGCATACTGCAAGCTTTATGATAATAGATAATATAATTTTTCTAACTCTTATTTTGCACAGGTTTCACGTCATTTCAGGAAGTCACTCCCCCTCAGGAAAATCAAATTCCGACGTTTAAGCGCCCTAGTATTGAACTAGGTAACAATTGGGAAGTAGACTATATGCATAATGATCATACTTACATAATGCAGAATTTTCAACAATAGAGGACAATTTACTATGTTACAATGAAAATGAAGACTGCGAGGACTCGGTTTTCGATGGAATTAAATTAAAAAACAAAAAATGATGATCCGACTATGCTTGTATCCAACCGAGAGCATTTGTATTTGTGCTACAGCGTTGTTTAATGCAAGAAGTAAATGAATGGAGCCCTGCATCCGTATTGAATATTTGTNTGCCTTCCCCTCTGTCTTTTCCCTTGCATTCTACCCTTTATTACATTCTTCAGCAATCCCTCTCCTCTCAATATCTGACCCACCCATTTCTTTTGTCAGCGCTTAATTACTTCAATTAAAACCCTTTCCTCCCCAACCATTTCTAGCACCTCATACCTCTACCATTTCTAGCAATCATGATGTGCCAATATAAGTTTTTAATTAAACAATGTTGAATTTACAGTGTTATATTCTTTTCCTAGGATGTAATTCCTCAGAGTGAAAGCTGTGAGACAGGTACTGAAGGCAGTATGACAGGCTCTATTAATTATTATTTACAATTATTTTATTTGTTTTCTTTGCTTTTCATTTTATTTTCCTGTATTTCATATTTCTGTTCCCTAGTTTATTAAAATATCAAAAGGAAATGTTTTAATGTTTATATTTTAGTGAAATTTGCTTTATTGGGGCAGCTGCTTAATTGGGCCAAAATGTCTTAGTCCCAATGTGTCCCGATTAAGCGGAATTGACTGTACTTAAGATTTTGTTTCTTTTTTCAGTTTGAGACTTACTTTTAGATAACATTTCTGAGGTTAACTACATTATTTAAGAATGCACTAGCAGGTAATATCGCAGCAGGTTACTTACAGTTTGGTTCTGGGGTGATATGGTCCGAAACCTATTTGGTCAACAACATTTAGCTCTGTGGCAATTTGGATCTACAATTATTTAGTAACTACCCATGTTAAATTGGTTGTTGGGCAAGGGTGAGATTTGTCATAATTAATTATTATTATTATCACAGCATAAAATGCAGTGATTTTGATAGTTTTTAACCTTTAGTTGCTCCCTCACTGGTACCTCCATCTTGTCATGATGAGGGAGCTTGTGTGCCTAAGTGAACCTGAGAGCTATACCGGTGGGAGTGTATGCACAGGGAATACACATCCCATGCTGAATGAGATGGGTTACAGAGATAAATACTGATGAGGAGAAATCAAAACAGATTATTAATATAAATGATAAAATAGAAAAAGAAACTGCAACTAAATTAAAATGTATTAATTTACATTAACAAATTCATGCTTTATAGTAAAAAGAAATCGTTCATATTGAAATCCTTGGGAGAAGAAATGGAAGGTATGCAGCTTCAGTATGCTGATGTTTGCTGTTAATCTCCAGTCAGTTACTAACATTAAGATTACTCAAGGGAACAAATGGATATAGTTATTTATAAGATGGAGGGGGAGGGAGGGGTATGTAACATTTGTATACAAATAGGCAGATTAATGTATATCAAACCACTTGTTCCATTATATGTACATATGACAAATAAATAATTTGGTATTTGTATTTCCCATTACTTTGCCTCTTCATATATAAATGTAACATACCCCTCCCTCACCCTACACCTTAGAACGAAAATTTGTTAATGTAGATTTCTATGCTTAATTGCAGCGTCTTTTTCTAGTTTACCCTTTATATTAGTAATCTATTTCAACTTTTCCTCATAAATATTTATCTCTGTAATTTATCAAAAGGGTGGTATGTGATTTCTCAGTATATAAAAGATTTGAAATTAAATAGATGATACTATTACCACACTTTTACATCCAGATACCCATTTTTGCTCCTCTATTGCAAGCTCCAATTCCACTAGTGCATACATCTAATTTCTGTTTAACAAACAGTGAAATACTACCAAAATTACTGCATTATATACAGCAATAACATTAAAATTAATTATGATAAATCTTGGCCTTACCTAACAACCAATTTATCATGGGTAGGTACTAAATTATCATGAGTCCAAACTGCTGTGAACCAAATAGGCGTGGGTCCAAATCACCCCAGGACCAAATTATAGTGGATCAAATCACAGACAGCCAGTCTTATCTCCTACAGCAATGGTTATTTTGCCTCTTAAAGGTGCATTCATAAATTGTTTGGAAACTTCCTTACCTTGCAACAGCAATCACATAACCAGAGATAACTGGTAGTAAAATAAAGTAAATTTTTGATTGAATATTTTTATAATGTTGCAATTATATTCTTAGGAAGTATAACAAAACAAATTATGACTTGTATATGAGGGAAATGGATAAATTGCTCAGAAAAAGTCCGTTAAAGTGTTTGCCACAGAGTTTGAGAACTCTCAATGACTGGGAAGAAGCTCTCCATGGATGGATAGCTTTGAACTACCTCTCAGATTACATGATTAAGGTACCTAAAAGTTTTTTGAATATAATATTATATCATACTTAACTGTTTAAAAATTTCATGGAATAATATCTAAAATCCTTTCCTACATGAAAATAAAAATATTTTGGAATAGAGGTCAAGCATTAATAGGTTTTAATTTGATAAGAATGAGTATAGAAAAAATTCTATTGAATGAGCAAAAAAATTTATCATCAACAGAAAAAAATTCCAATCAGTACAACCTAACAGTCAGCAATAACTCAGTTCTGCAACCTAAAAACAGGCTTGGATTTTTCCTTAGAATCCTATAGATTTTTGCATGCTGAATAAGAAAAAGCTACTAAAAATTTATCATTACATCAGGTTTGATTGCAAATTTTGGGTGTACACTTTTGAAAAATGTTATTGAATGAGCAATTTTGTGAGCTCTATTGATATATTCTTACATATTCTTGTAATCAGCGATGAAACCACAATGTTGATAAGGAGTACAAGATAAGGATACAATGTAGGACAATAAGTGGTGGGGATGATGAAATATAGATACACTGGGGAGAGGGGAATTAATATATAATATAATTTATATATATGAAAAAGTTCTGTTGCCACCCCTTCACATCAAACTTGGTCTTATGAAGCAGTTTGTAAAATTGCTGTCAAAAGATGTGGAATGTTTCAGAAACATATGCTCTAAATTACCAAAATTTTCTGAGGCCAAATTGAAAGAGGGACTTTTTGTAGGACTGGACATACATAAAAACTTTCTCTGATTCCTTTTTCCCTAATTCCATTAATGAAACTGAGAGAGAAGCTCAGTAATGATAAATTTTGAAGACTTGGTTGAATGAGGGAAAAGTACGCAATTTCTTTAACTTTAGGTGGGCATCCTCTCAGGGTTCTACTTATTAATCTTCGGATTCAATGCGCCTTTCTGATAAAATCTCGAATATATTCCTTGAACGATAAACAACTGCTAAGTGTAACTCCTAGGTATCGATTGTGACGCACAAACTCTAAAGGATATCCTGAAATTTGGTATTGTTTGCTAATAACGTTAGTGGAACGCGTGAAAGACATAGCAACGCACTTCTTCGCATTTCAATCAAGCTGCCAATCTTTGCACCAGCTTGATATTATGCTTAGGTCACTCTGTAGGATACTGCTATCATCCTCTGATACAATCTCTCTCTATACGAGAATATAATCAGCAAATAATCTAACTTTGATCTTTACATTATCAACTATGTTTTTTATATATAGGAAACAATATCGGATCATTTAACAGTTCCTTGCGGTACTCCTGATGTGAGACATACCTCATCGGATAAAATTCCGTCCAACGCAACCGGCTGAGATCTGCTTTCAAGAAAAGATTTTATCCTTTCGACTATGTTTTTGTCAATAGCGAAGACATTCAGCTTTTGAATTAGTTGCATGTAGGGCACTCAGTCAAATGCCTTCCTGAAATCTAGGAATACTGCGTCTGTTCTACCACCCTTATCTGCTGTCTTAGCTTTGTTGTTCATGAAAAGATCTAACTGGGTCTCATGACCCAACATGGCTTTCTTTTGCGGAAGCAAATGTTGATAAGTGTATAACAGCAAATGTTAAACTAAAATGAGCAAGAAAATACAGTTTTTTTAAATACCTACATTGTTATCAAATTCACCCCATTTTACGGTATATAAAGGTGACCTTCTAACCCTCAATATATAAGTTAAATGGCTCTCTGAGCAAAACTTTGGAAACCACTTATATAAATCTTGATTAAATACCAAAATACCATCGTATGATTATATTATTAAGAGAAAATTTTTCCAATATGAATTAGTAATGTCCATTCTAGCATCAGAAAACTAAAACTCTTCCAATTCAAGTCTTATATGTTCAGCATTAAGCATGATGCTTATGAATGTTAAATTGAGTGATGAAACTTTTAACCTGGTATTAATATTATTATATTTTTCTGAAATTCAAGGACATTTTGTTATTTGATTCAATCGCCATTTATTCATCAATGGCTATCACATGTCACATTATTACACCTCTCTTAACAAGAGTTAGCCATAAATAGAATCATACAGCACTTGGTGAATAAAAAAATGCTTGATGCAGCAACGATGATTTGCATTATAAGCAAAAATACAAGGGATAAGGCTCCTGCATAGCCAAGTGTGACATGCTTTTGTCTTTGGTGGAAGTGGTCCTGGGTTCAATTCCCAGTGGAGGCTCATAAATGCAAAATGACCTTAGTTGCCAAACATTTTTTAACAATTCTATTATGACTACTACAAGGGATAGTCAGTAAAGGCTGAGAATGAAGTGAAGTGAAAGTAAACAAGGGACAACTTGGCTTGATGTGATCTCATTGGAAGTGTCACCACTGTGCAGAATTTGGATTTCAAAATTCTAAAAGCAGGTTCTTATCCCTTAATGATGATAAAATACTTAGTTTTTTGTATTCCAAAACAAAACACAAATAAAAGAGCATATTTTTTTTAATCAAAAACATAAAAAAAGGCCATCAGCTGATCAGTTGCAGTGATGAAAAAAGGAACTGCTTCATGAAACACTTGGATCAGTGGTGTCCACACTAAAGCCTGCCACATTCTCTCATTAAATTTGCATATCTTAGTTGCCAAAATTATTAATGATTATTAAATGATAGGAATTTAAAAAATTACTCATAATATTTAACCAGCCCTTGATTATTTCAAGTAAAAACTTTAGGATTAAAGAAGTTAAAATAGGGAAGAATTGTCTAAAGCTGTAGTACTTTTTTGAAATTCACATATACAGCTGTGGCCCACCAATCCCAAAGAAATGTGCTATCTGTCTTATTTAATATATAGCTTCGGAAACACTGTTATAGATCATTGAAATCTGGAAGCAGTTTTAATACTAGACTGTACATCATTAATTGTTTATTTCTGTTTCACTAGGGGAGACAGCCAATAAAGGCTGTGAGGGACATCTTTACCACAACAATGACCTCAGGAGGTCTGGATTTAGGTGAGACCTCATTGCATATCAGTTATGAGATACCAAGAGTACTTGACCATATCAAACTCGAAGATGGAGTAAAAGAAAATACAAGAGTCATAACTTTGTATGGAAGAGTATATTTCATATATACAAAAACATTGCCATGTTATGGGGCACGTAGGATTATGGATATGTACATTACATATAAATTAAAAGTAATAAATTATCTGTTGATATGATAAAGTTATTAACAAATTTTTCAAGATGTGGGTATTCATAAGGGTTACAATTACAGAAAAAAAATGACTTGTCTTGGAAACACTATAATTTCAATTGTATTAATCAAAAAGAGGAGTTGTTGGAAGTGAGCCAAATTGTCATTAACACAGACCGTCTTATGGGAACCTGCTGTTATTCTGAATATGTAAAGAAGGTTTGTTTACAATTATTATAAAACAAATGGATTTTCCTTCATTTTTATTATATAAAGCTAAAAATTACCAATCTAATTGCTACTACCATAACTATAATCATTATAGTCATCCTACTAATAATATCATCATTAGGACTTTAATCATGTCCATTCTCAGGTAACATTGCAGTAAAGGGTACTCTAGGGATACTCATGTAAAATTACAGTTAAGAGTATTAAAACTTAATATCTGTGATTATATTTATAATATTAGAATATAAATTAACTGTAGACTATTCCTCACCTCTTTTTCTTCCAGTATGTAGCTGCTTATGGCAGAGGAGGTTTTATTTTTTTTGGACCACCTAATGCTCAAAAGTGTTTTGAAGATGTTAAAGAAATAGTTGATAACTGTGGAAGCCATTTTACAAATCATATTTGCCCAAAATTTGAATTTCCTAAAAGGCCCTACAATGTTACTTTCACAGTAAGTAATACTTCAATTTCTATTGATCATAACTTAAGCTGAGGAAACAGACTCTAATCGTAAGATAAATATAACTCATTGAATTATCACCTTTCGTGAAGCATGAATGCTTAAATAACTGAAACCATGAATCTCAATCTGTGGCCTCGGTGATGATTATTATTTAAAATTCTTACTGAACAATTCAACAAGCAAGCAAAATTGTAAGGAATGACTGGATAGAGATTATTTCATGAATTTTCCTCAACATTGACAAGGATGATGTAGTAATGTTTCTTTATTTATGAATTCAAAAAGTAGGCAATAAAACAACTTGATGATTGCATAATGAATAATCATAAAACTGCATAAATTTAAAATTTGATCCTAAATTTAGAAAACAGAAACAGTACAATTAATACCAGAATAGTTTGAAGTATCATATATGATGAAGGGCAAAAAGATGTATACAAGAAATACGATTTGCAAATGCATTAAAAATGAGGCAATATTCTATATTAAAAAGAATTTGAGAATGAGCTTCAGTAATTTATTGTTCAGCTTCAGTAGTCTGAAATGAAATATAGAGAAATATTTTGGAATTTCATCACACTGTGATCATGGTTGCAAATAATGAATCCCGAGTAGAAAATGGCTCAGAGAAATACGATTTGCAAATGCATTAAAAATGAGGCAATATTCTATATTAAAAAGAATTTGAGAATGAGCTTCAGTAATTTATTGTTTAGCTTCAGTAGTCTGAAATGAAATATAGAGAAATATTTTGGAATTTCATCACACTGTGATCATGGTTGCAAATAATGATCCTCCAAACGACCATCAAAAGGAAGGTTCACAAGGATAAAGGAAAGGAAGGTAACTTAGTAGGTTGTAAAACCTACGAAAATCCCAAAGGAATAACAAGTGTGAAAAATAGCGACACGACTGGGACTCTAACCCAGGTCTCCCACTTTCCGGGCAGGTAATCTAACCACTGAACTACCGTGCCGCGTCTCTCTCACACTGTTAAGGGAATGCTTTGTGAGCAAGACTGGCAGTCTCCACATAGTGGCACAACCTGCCGTCCGAGGTCCTCACAGAGGTAGCCGGCCCACAAAGCGGTGTTATGAGGTTATTTCCCCCCAGGAAATCACAAGGATAAAGGAAAGGAAGGTAACGCTATTTTTCACACTTGTTATTCCAAAAGGAAGGTTATTATTTCCAAATCTTATAATTCTTGTTCACATGTTATTTTAGCTAATTGATCATTTACCTCTGCGTGGCAATTCATCAGGATTCTAAGGACATATCCTTTATTTTGATATGACCCTGGATGCCCTTACTGGTTTTTACATTTGTACTGGTTTCCTTACTTTCTGTGCTTTCCTTAATGTAAGTTCTTCAATTTGACCATCCAAAAATTTGGTATAAGTTTTTATAAGAATTCTTTTCAGGAAAAAATAAATCGTAAAAATTTCAAGTAAATTTTTTTCTTTTCATTACTGAAATTAAATGGCATTTGGTCTACAGACCCCTTTGAAGGTTAAAGATAGGATGTACCATTCACAAATGAGAAGAAAAATAAACTAGACTCATTTTGGTGCTACCACATGAGGGATTTGGTTTGAATCATTTCAGGGATGTAAAACCTTAAATTAATATACCCATCTGGCAATTTTGGTACTATTTGCAGTGCAATCTGCACATAGTCATTTTCCCATTGTAGGATTATGAAGATGTATATGTGGTATTTGTATATAGTCACGAAGCCTCCAATACAAACTCTACAGACACACAGTGGGACCAAATCAGAAAAAGCTGGCCAAAAATCAAGTTTTCGACTTTAAAAAAAAAGTTTTGGGAAAGTATATTATTTTGTCTTTCATGAGGACTATCAGATCCACATATATCTGAGTCTCTGTGGTTTGGCATTAAGCGACAATAACCGGTCAAAGTTAAGGAAAAACGGCTGTCGACGGCAGCCGAAAATTTTTCACACTTCATTGCCTGAAATGTGTTGACAGGCTGAGTTTTAAGGGCATTAATAAGTATTTTAAAGTATATGGTACTTTAATGCACAACCTTTAAGATTTGTTCCGACGAAATTGGTACGAGATCGCCAAGAACCGCGATGGGTTATCTCCCGGTGTTTATCAGGAGGTACGGTGCCGCAGGTGACGGAGGAACTGAGAACGTCGGTATCGTCATCGAACTGCTCCATGCTGCGAGTGGTGGTGCACGCGGGCACTAACGACGCCTCGAGATTCGGGTCCGAGGAGATCTTAGATTCTTATAAGAATCTGATCGCCGAGGCTTCCCGTGTCGAGAGTGAGTCGGTTGTCCGAGTGTCGCTGTCCATTTGCAGCATAGTTTAGGTTTGGAGTCGAATTCTCGACTTGAACTTGTCATCCTGCAGCAATTTCGACTTGACGAAATTACTCGAAATGGTTGCCCCTGAATTCCAACGCCATTACCACGGGCTCGTAATCATCCGGCAGCCCTGCAGCATGATCGCCCCAAGGAATTCATCGTCAACGGGCTTGTCCACGGCGGCTAATTTCTGAGAAAGACTCATAACCTCGTTCACGTAATCTTCCATCGTCACGAATGTCTCCAACTTGATGGAGCACAAGGATCGTAACAATAGCAATCGGCGATTTAACCCTTTGTCCTCGAAAGCCATTGCGAGATTCTGCCATGCCTCCAACGCTGTATTTGCCGACCTGACGTGGGAATATACAGCAGGCTTTACCATCAGGCATATTTTGGCAAGGGCCTTCTGGTCTCTCCGTTCCCTCACATGCTGCGAAGTCGTATCCGCCTCGTCGTATCCTTCAATACATGACCAAAGGTATTCATGTATAAGATACATCCGCATGGCAAACTTCCAGTCGCTGTAGTTTTCTCTACCCTAGAGTCTTGAAATAGACGGCAGCGAAGAGTTCGTCGAGCTACTGCCATGTGCTTCAGCCATTTTTTGTCTAAGTTACGAAAAGTCACTTTAAGACAGCAAAATGCCGAAACTACGCACGCTCGCTTCGCAATTCTATCACTACATATCGCCGGGGCCCATAACCTGTTGGGTTAATGCAGCGATCACGTGAATCACGCATTTTTTTATATAGGGTTTTTGATTCCTTATTAGTTATACATGAGTTTTAATTTCTTATTTTAGGAATCTAAAAAATAAAATTATTTATTATAGTAAATGTTCTCGTTTTATTGATATTTTTACTATTTCCATGGTGAATTTTTCCGCATCCAACATAGATACGGCAAAAATGATGCCAAAATTGAACGTCAATATTACTCTNATTAGTTATAAATGAGAATGAATTTATTATTTTAGAAATATAGAAAATAAAATTACTTAATATAGCAAATGTTCTCGTTTTATTGATATTTTTAATCAATCAACTAACATGACATTTTCAGCCAATTTTTATTATATTTACTATTTTTGGCCAGCTTTTTCTGATTTGGTCCCACTGTGAGACAGTACAGATAATTTCAACGACCCACCACCAGTTGGTGCTGCAGCCAGAGTACAGCAATTACTTCCATTAGCATTTCTTTTATTCAATATTTGTATTAGATAATCAGCTTTAGTTCATGATATGACAAAAAGTTCTGAGTTTTCTTGCAAATATTTTTTCTTATTGATATTTTGTACAATTACCGGAGGATTTAGGAAAACCATTCCCTCATATAATAATATTTTTTTCCAAACCAGGTGTTTAATGAATTTGCAATATATGCTCAACTAGCTGGGTTTAAGAATGGAGATTCTAAATCTCATTGGGATAACAGACGGAAGCAAATATGTGAATACAACGATATAAGAGATTTGTATAAAAAATTTCCAGCGAAGAATAATCGTAAGTTACATTTTGAATCAAATAGATGTTTTAATCTACACATTGCTTCCAGGGAATTTCCTGTAATGCTATGTGCATACTTTACAGTATTAGTTTTTCTTAAAATATATTGGGTTCCCTAGTTTGAATAGCATGTTGAACTTCAGATGAAATATCTACTTTCCAAAATGTCTCACTGCAACATTAAATGTTCATTAATGTCACAATTATGTTGTATTCCATCATATACAATGACACCAACACTAATGAAATCCTACAGATATAGAGCTCAACTATTTTAACCTTAAGCAATGAACCTTGATTTCAAGATGTAATTTTGGACACATACATTAATGCTTTATATTAATGCATATTCAGCCATACTGCAACTGTTTGGTACATACATAATAAGAAGTATAGTAGGCATCACCAATAAGGTAACTGCAGTCATGGTGTACCGAGGTCAAGTAAGTAAAAAGCATTTTATTTCCTACTAGCTGAAGTGCCAGTTGATTCTCAACGGTGAAAATAGATGTCGGATTCAATATAGCACACCAATTTGTGCGTAAGAGAAAATAACACCTCGCATCTTAGTTTAGTCCAACGGAACAGGTTATTGAAAACAAAAATGTTCTAATCAAAGTTCGAAGCCGAAATCTACAATCAACAATAAGAATGTGAATCATTAGGGAATATCCATCTTATTATTAACACGTCTCAAAGTAATGTGCAAGTTTGCAAGATTTTCAACTTCAATGTCAAGAGTCCGAATTGATAGACAAAAAGTTACTCATTTATCTCCATTATTTCATTACGGTGCTACGTATTTTTGTTGCCCCTGCGATTCATCACTACGAATTGTTCGTGACTGTAATAGTTAAAATCTCTGAATTATTTCCTCCATTTCATATCGTCAATTGCTTTTAAATGGGTCTAAATACACATGCATTCTTATGGGAAAATGTATGAACTCGGAATCAATCGCATTGGTGTCTGGGGGACGGGTTGTTTACAACATCGAAATTTCACAAAATATTCGCATATTTTATCTAAATTCTCGCAATGTCGAAGTGCCCGTTGATTCTCAA
>KZ308197.1:925025-935542 GCA_000376725.2 Ladona fulva | reverse complement strand
GGAGAAGATTTCCATAAGTGCCAATTCTGAAGATAATGCGAAGCAGAAGTCCAGTAATTATAAAGCTTGAAAATATCACTGTAGTGATGGAGTTCTTCTCAATCTCAGTAATAACAAAACTCGCTTCTTAAGCTGCTCGCCTGAAACAGTAAATTTCTCTGCATGTTAGTGCTCAAGGAATTCTATTTTACCACCCAACTGGTACTGAAACTGTTACTGAACCTACTGTTGTACTCTTACTGTTACTGAACCTGGTTATCTCGTTTAGTAGATTCGACTGCCGATGAAGGGAAAAACCAGGGTTAATAGGACAAGGGAGGAGATCCGGAGAAACGGTGTTGCTTGGTAGTCGGTGTTGAGTGTTTGGCGAAAGTCGGTTCGGGGAGTGAGGAAGGCGGCAGTAGAGTTGTTTATTTTGTGCTAGTTGTCTTTTTGGTTGAGGATATTCGTCCTTCTTTATCATACCCGCGAGGACCTGAGCCCTAGGCGAGCAATAGGTGGTGGCAGCTTCGCGCAACATTACCGCCCGAGCGTCGCGACAATGCCTAGACGGAATAAATCACGTGTGTGGAATTACTTTAGTAAGAAGGATAAAAAGGTAGCTTTTTGTGACCTCTGCCATCGTGAAATAAATACTCACGGTACCACTTCAAACTTAATGGATCATACTAAGCGTAGGCGTCCCACCGTTCCCCTGATGGAAAGTGTTGATAAAGACCAGGAGAGTGTTATCCAGTCGCGGAGCACCATTCAGGAAGGATTCGTTGATAACACTCAACTACCCAAAGGAGATTCATCCAAGTCACAAGGTGCGGAAAAATCATGCCAGCTTAAAATTTTGGGAACGATGAAAGTGCAAGAGTTATCGGGTGCAAAAATCAAATCTCTGAATGCATCTCTTGTGGATATGATAGCTAAGGATTTCATGCCTCTTTCAGTTGTGGAAAATGATGGGTTTCAAAAATTTATAAAAGAATTGGAACCAAGGTACAAATTACCTACCAGGAGAACTTTAACTTGTAGGCTTTAGCCGGAAAGGTATGAGATACTGAGGGAGAGAGCTCAAGAACTTATTTCCGAAGCCGCTTATGTTATACAACCGATCTGTGGACATCGGTAGCTCTTCAAGGATACCTCTCAGCAACTGCTCACTTTATTGTTCGGGGAAAGCTTTTTTCGGTTATCTTAGCGACAAGAAAAGTGGATAATAGACACTCTGGTGAGGAAATATGCAGGGTACTGAGTAAAATTTCTAGTGATTGGGCTGTTCGGGACAAAATTGTAGCAGTAGTCACTGATAATGCTGCTAATATGGAAGTGGCCGTCAGGAGAATGGGGGTTCTTCACTTGTGTTGCGTAGTTCATACATTGAACCTGCTTGTTCAGGAATCCCTTTCCTCTCCCTTGCTTTCGGAGTTTGAAGACCTCAGAAGAGCTTGCCGCTTAATAGTGGGCCATTTTAAATCGATTACATTAGCCACAGCAAAGCTGGTAAAATCACAGGAGGAGCTTAATAGGCCTCTTCTTAAGTTGAAACAGGAAGTTGCAACAAGGTGAAATTCTACCTTAATAATGCTAAGACGCTTGCTGGAAGTGAAAACCTCACTAACTCTAGCATTAACTTGCCTTCCAAGATCACCTCCTGCCCTTACAAATAGGCAGTGGGAAATTCTGGAAGATTGTATCCCTTTATTAAATCCTTTGGAAGAGCTCACTACAGAGCTTTCAGGTGACAAGTACGTGACCTCTAGCGTGATAATCCCATTAATAATGGGTGCGCAACATCTTGTTATGAATTCGAAACCTGCAACCACTTTCGGCGAACGTTTGAAGGAGGTCTTGCTGGAGAATTTTTGCAAGAGATTGAGCCCTTACGAGAAGCAAGTCATTCCTTCTAGCGCTACAATTCTAGATCCCCGATTTAAGAAGATGGCCATTGGTCTAGAAGAAAATGCCTCCAAAGCATACAGGATGAAGCGGACGCACTCCATTTAAGGGAAAATGTAGGTGTGAGTATGTCCGAAGAGGAAATACCTACATCTACAAGTAAGGAGTCCTCTCTGTGGTCCTTTTTCAAGAAAAAAAACTGCAGATAAAGGCACAGTGCGTTCATCCAGTTTTTCTCAGGAAGATTTAAGACTGTACATTCAAATGCCTTTATGTAATAGGGAGCAGGATCCTCTGAACTTTTCGTATAAATATGACGATAATATGCCTCTTATTTCCAAAATGTTTACATTATCTTATCGTGACGATGGAAAGCAAAAAGTATCAAGATCAAAAACAAGAATCGATAGCTTGGTTAATCTGATATTCTTGAAATGTTATATTGGAATGTATTATAGGACAAATGTATTATGGAATTAGGAATATTAGAGAATTAGTGGATAGTTGAATTTAAAATAGATACTTAAATTAATTTTCCTGTTTATTCAGTTTTTCTAACAGTATTTTCATTGGTATATTTAAAATAAATTAAAATTTTTACTCTCGTAGCAGTGCCAACAATTCTTGAAATTGCGAAAATAAGGTGACGAATCACTTATTCAGAGGTTCTGAAAATTAGTTCAATTGAATTCGCAAGGTAACGTGAAAGACACGATGAAAATTCGATAAACTGCCCGAGTAGTGATCGTCTAACCCAATCGAACAATCGTCAAAACATTCGACAATAATTCCATTGTTTCTTCCAATCGATTTTCCTCTCTTAAATGTGAACCTCTCTACTTCTTCCCTAATTTCATGACGTATTCGAATCTATTATGGTGTAGGTTTCTGGAATGTTCAATACTTGTGAATTAATATTTTTAGTTCCGCAATTCCAAATGTAATCTGGGAGGACTGATAAACTATAATTGGCGTCTGCTTCATATGTGTAGACATTTTTTTCATTAATCTCAATTTCCGCGAGATATTTTATCACTCCTTTTCTTATTAAACCTAGGCATAAAAATAGTTTTAGGAAATTCCGGCTAAATTCTGATTCAATGAAACTGATTCGAATTACGAAAATTCCATATAATTTACTTTTTACAACAACGATGAAAAGATATAGATCTTTTAACGATACGACAGATTTAATTTTTAGGTTAACCTGAAATTTCGGAGAAGTAAATTCATTTCATACTTAAATAAGATCTAAATTATATCTTAAATGTCTTGAGCTACGTTATTTTTCCGCATTTTTTTCTAATCGTATTTTCATTGATATATGCTCCAAAATGTATTTCCCCCTAAGCAGGCTTAATAATATTTCAAATGGTGCAAATTAATATACATATTGCTTTTACGGAAATGTTAAAATCAAATTTAATAAGGTTTTCCATGGTAAAGTGAAAGAATTATAGAAATTTGTTACCCCTGTAAAACCACTAACCCGCAAAACAAATGAATTTATTTGAATGAAAAAAATCGAATAAATGCCAAAACAATCAAATAATTATTCGATTGTATATTTCAATCGATTGTCCCATCTCTACTATTTTGTATCCATGAATTTTTTTAACAAGAATTCTTGATTTTGCAGTCCCTTAGGGTTTGTGTCAAAAAGGCTTTACTAAACTTACTTCATCTTTCCTGCATGCTCCTAACTTCTTGCATTCCATTTGGAGGTTAATATATATAGGATGGATTAAGTAATACATTAGTACACCTCCTGCCATAGGCCACAGGCAGATTGTGGCCACTTATAAATCTAATTCTGTGTTTGGTTTCAAGACAACACCATATTGGGAAGTACAATATAGGGAACATTAGGTAAGGTATTAATGCACCTCCTGCCATATGCCACTAGCAGATTACAGACACTTACAAATCTAAAACTATCCCTTTGGTTTCAAGATTACACCATAGTTGGAAATACCATACCGGATAAATTAAGTAAGGTATTGATGCACCCCCTGCAATACACCACTGGCAGATTGCAGCCACATACAAATCTAAATCTATCCATTGTGTTTCAAGATAACACCATATTGGGAAATACTATATAGGGTAGATTAGATAAGGTATAAATACACATAGGATTAATTATGTAGTTTAAGAAGAAATGAAACAGCTTAAAAATGTTGAAAGGAAGTACATGAAAATGAGAGCCTAATTATAAACACATTCCAATGACAGTTTTCAATAGATGTGATAAAGTGATTTGTTTACAAAAGAAATAAGTCATCTCTGGAGAACTACATTTCTGAAATCTCCAGAACATAAAAACCTATTTCCAAGGATAAATTCTCTCATCCATTGAGGCGATGTTTGAAAATATTTTCATTGCCCATTAGAAGATTTACAGAATTTACCACTTCGTAAATATTTTTNACATCTTATAACATTGTCATTAATGATAGAAATATTTTACTAAAATTAAGTCTTTGAAAAAGAAACCATCATGTTGGACTTGGTTAATGTTTGGTGTTAAATATAATAGACTTAAAATACACAATGGGAGTAATCTTCCAATCAAAACCTTTATTTGGAGTGACAGTATATCAGTTAAAAGGTTCATTACCTCAAACAGCAAGCTTTGTTTCTTCAGCAAATTTGAATTAGAATGTTTGTTGAAACCTGCATTCAAAATCTAATAGAAAATTTAATATGATTCCCAATATCATTGTTAAACATCATTTTTAATTTGAAATGTTATACAACATACTATTATGTTACTATTCTGATAGAGAAGAAGTTGACAATTGCTGGCCCCCTGAAGAAAAGGAAATACTGGACTAATTCCTTCCCAAAAGAGATAGGGTAATTTGGTGGGTAACTGAAATTTGTATTACTATAAAAATGAAAAATACTGACTTTTAAGAAATTAAGTTTTATTGATGTAGCAATACATTACACAAAACAAACTATATAATAACTTTTTCTGTTTCCAGTTTTCAGAAAATACACTATTCAGTTTCATGACTCACAGGATACCACTAAATTTCTGAGAAATTATTCATATCTCTGTGTTTGGGTCCAAAATCTCAGGCAGATGGCAACTCTATTGGTTTGTTCTTGTTTTTTGCTTCTTCCTTCTGCCAGCCTCACCTTGCATCCTTAGTTGAGATGTCTAGGCCAATTATTAGTTGTATCTTTTCTTTAACAGCTTCTGTAAAAAGAAGAAACCAAGTATATTAGAATAAATTTTACGTACCTGAAGTAAACATGCTCCTAATGTAGTTTCATTTGGTTGCAACCACAGCATCACATGAGCTATGAAAAGTTTAGAGCATTTCTTTATTACTTAGTAGATGGTGAAAAAATTAAGTTGTATTAAGGATAAGAAAGGAATTTCATAAAAAAAGTAATGAGCAAGATTTACAAATTTATTGAAAGATGATTTGCTTACATACTGTTAAATGCAGCCGTGACGACTTACAACTTTTTATGCAACCATTTAAAATTTAAAATATTTCAATCATAACATTTTATGAAGGTCATAGATCCATGGTATCCAAGTGCAGCATCTGTAACAAAGTACAAGAATATCATAAAGAGTTGAGTAGGTAATCTTTAAATCCTTGAGATTTGCTGATTATTCCACTGCCACCCAAGGAGTTATCAGCATGGTAGTGTTACTCTTTTCCTATAGGTTACATATACTTATGTGGTAAAGAGTGTCCTCCTTAGACATATGAGAAACCACAAATAAACCTCCAGTCTGCATATATGATCTCTAATTCAGAAAATTCACAGGATATCAGTCAAGAAAAATCTATTAAAAAGGAATTATAAGTGAAATGAATTGTTATTAATATGGAATTCTAAGTTAATATAGATGTAAATTGACGGTCGGGTGCTCTGTCCGTTGAGCTATCCCGGCAGAAAATTTCTCCAAGCCATTCGGGAGACTTTGTGGGCAAGGACATTCCCACTCCCACAAAGTCTCCCGAATAGCTTGGAGAAATGTTCTGCCGGGATAGCTCAACGGACAGAGCACCCGACCGGCAATTGGGAGACCCAGGTTTGATTCCCGGTCCCATCAAACTTTTTTCAAGTCCATTCTTTCTTGGGATTTTTCCTGGTTGCGCACCATCTTGTGCAAAGTCATCTTTACCCATTTTAGTTTGATGTAAATTGACTTCAAATCAAAGTCTCCCATATAAAATGTATATATTCTAAACCATAGAGAAAACAATTATTACCTTCTGTATTACCTTGACTACTCCTTGCAATCTGTAGACAAAATGTATGTGAACAATGTCAGCTATCAAGGGGGAAACAACCAAAAGACAAATATTTAAGGAAATGTACATAAAAGTAGTGTGAAGATAAACTTTCAAATTCTAAGTTTTATTGACCAACTCAACACCAGATAACATACCTTACTACGAATATAAGAAATGAAAAATAAGCATTGTTAGAAAACTTAAAAATCGATATTAAACAGCAAGATATGAACGATGAAGCAAATAACCATTTCAAAATCTGGCATTTTCTGTGCACTTGGGAGTAACCTTAGAGTTTCTTAACACTGATTTTCTCCATCTTAGAGTTACCACAAAATTCTTCTTCTCATTGCCCTGAATATTAAAACTGAGAATAAATAAATTTGTAAAAAAGAGAGGACATTATATAGAGAATAGAAATTCCTATAGGCACAGGGATGAAAAGGTGTCTATTAATCTCATTTTGAAATCTGTGTAATGGGCAGACAATGCAGACGTCACACTACCTCCTTGCTAATACATATAGAGCAAAAGAGGCTTTCTTAAAGAATCAGTCATCTAGCCTTCCAGAATATGCTATTTGTTCACCAAAGAAATATTTAAGAATTAGAGGAGAAGGTACATGAAATGTGGCTTATGAATTATCAATTATTAATCTTATTTCAAACTTACCTGTCCAGACCACTATGAAAGTTAAACTGCTTCCCACCTCTTCCTCCACAGCCAAAACCTCAACACTTACTCCATTAAGTTAATTATTTTAGATTAGGTAGGAAAAAAACTTTGTAAAAGTTTCCACAATATATTACACTAAACATCAGGTCAAACCTGATGATGACCTTGTACTAGCTGAAACCGGTTGTGTTTTGTGAAATATATTGTGGAATTTTTCACAAAGTGTTTTCTTATTCCTATCTGATGGAATTTCACAAAGTGACGGCTTCCACCATTGATTATATTATTTCAGATTAGATTTCTAGCATACACCTCTTCTGAGCTTTCCCTGAAAGATTCATCCAAAACCTTAAGTTTTCCCCCCGGATCTCTCAACCGTAAGTACAGTCAAAGCTGCCAGCATAGATATTTCAACGCTTGATCATTAGGAACTGTTGTCACTTAGCAACGGATATCAGAAATATACTACATAATTCTATAATTCAAAATTACTGCTCTTACTTTAAATTTCATTATATTCTCTTCCTAGATTTTGGTGAATTTTTTATCCTTCCCTTGGATATTATAATAAACTGTGAAACTTAAAGGTTGATGGAACTGTAGGAAGCTGAAGATTAGGAGAGTATAACACAGTTGACTGGAGTGGGGTGGAGAATTACTTTCATTTTTAGTATGTACTTTTACCCTGATACCAGACAGCATGCTTCAGTGACCTTCTGCTCAGGCTTAAGTCAGATTGGACTGGATCCTACCGAAACTTCACCCCACCAGCTCTCCCTCGGAGCTTTCCAGCCTCAGTGTTGTCACAGATCCCAAGGACTTCCTCTTTCTGCCACACCATGTGACACAAAGTGTTGTAATACTTATGTATTGCAAGGGGAGGAGTGTACCGATTGGGAAATAGTTTTGGGGAATTATCTTTAGCCGATCACCCATCTAATTTTCAGTATCATCATCTTGGACTCTCCTCTTCTGACTCACCTCGATTCTAAGATGGTTTGAGTTGACTCTCTTCTCTGAGATGAGATATTTTATGTTAAAACGATGTTATAGTAAAACAAAGCAATCTTCATCCCATGGTCAGAGCCAATTCCAGCACTAAGATAGATTGAGATTTTCCAATAAAGTGTCATCTCAGAGAAGAAATTTTGATAAAAAGGCATTTGATGGTGTTATATATCATTGCAAACTCAAATTATGAACTTAACAAATGAACCTTTACATCTTTGTGACCATTCATTACAATTAATTAAAATCCAAATCAGAAATATTTTTAAAGAATTTGGCAATTTGGATACAATTGTATAAAACATCTGCTTTCTCAGTGAAATACAATGTTCATGTTTTAAGTGGGATAATCGTTTTGTGAAGTTTATCATAAATTTACATCAACAGCATAATATATATTCAGCATTTCACAAAATTACAACTTTCTATGAATTTTCTTTTCAGCTGCAGGGAAAACTCGCTATCATCATCTGTGTTTAATGATAACATATTTATACTATTTTCTGTCTGAGAAGCTTCAACTAAGTGAACTTGAATGGTCAAGATTAAGAATTGTGCAAGATGTAAGTTCAATATACTGTTTCTCTATCTCATGTAACTTATCCCTTGCTTGCATCCTCTTGTTCACCAGAAATTAAGAACCTATGAAAGACATGCAAATGCTATGTTTCTCAAGATGATGTTTGATAAAAAGAATATTTTTTCATTTCTCTAATAAGAGCCTAAAGAAAATAATGTACCTTTTATTTACTTTTTCTCATTGCTTTTCATGGCTGTGATAATATGAACATTACTGAAGTACGAGTGATGCTGAGTAATGGAATTTATTTTGAGGGTTCCTCATAGAATATTATGATAAGTGTCAGACAAAGGTTCATTGTAGAGTGCTTACGTTGTCATTTGACCTTGGGTTGAAATTATCCTAAAATATTCCTTATCATGCATCCTATAGAGCCTTAAGATCAGTAGAATCCACATTTACAACAAAACATGGCATAAAACCAAAGGATTCTTAACAGTAATTTTCATAAAGGGTTGCAAAAATTAAAAAATACCAGTGACAGTGCAGCTTTCATCTAACTAGAATTATCATTTGGTTTGTGTTATTTAATATTTGTTCTTACTGCAGCTATGCTTTCCTCTTCATTCTTGTAGCTATTCTGAGATTCATTTTCATTACTTTATTAATTTGGTTTTCCATACAGTGTAGTAACTGGTATAACTGCAAATTTCTTTCTGAGTACCACAAAACAACTTCATTCTTTCAGTTTTTACTGATTTAAATATTACAATCCTGATTTCACCTTTTCTACGTATCATACCTTGCATTTTTCATCACTTCTGAATTAGAGATAAACAGTGATGGAGATTATAGACACTATGCAGTAGTAGGACTACAAAATTTTACAAACAGGTTCTTTATATACTTATCCACACAGAATATGCAACCACATACTGAAGTCATGCATTTTTCCTAATTATTCTAATTTAAATTTTTTACAAAACTTTAATATAGAGTAAGAATTAATTATTTCTTAAAAAAAACATTTATATTATGTTCTCATTGTAATGATAAATTTCAAAACCTCTAAGGGTACCTTTGTACTACATATGGTATCTGACAAATAGAAAGAATGAGTTTGGCAAACTTTAGAAATTCAAGGAATGATTTCACATAAACTGGCTCAAACCAACTGAAGTTCATCCCTGTCCCAATACCACTTCTCTACTTATCTCAAACCAGGCTGATCCCCTTTGGAAACACTGACTCTTGCTTTTTCAATAATGAAGGAGCACGACATGTGCATACTCTGGGATGTAAGTGAAGATGCTCTTTAACCCTTTGGCTACGGGGCATACATTCAGATGATTCCCTAAAAGTTGTTGAATCTCCAACCAAAAACTGGTTTCCTTTTGTTCCTGAATATTTTTTTTTTCTATGAGAGTGAAGATAGTTTGAATTCTAAAAACAGCAAAATTAGTGGAAAAAGTTTATATTTAATCAAATAATATGCTTTTTAATTAAAAACACAAATTCTGAAGATATTAGGAAAGTCTCATTTACACAGAATAAAGTTGTTGTTGGACTCAAATGTACAGTTACATGTTATTTACAATGATTTAATGTAAAAAATTATTTAAATGATAATATACAATATATATCCTTAATAATGAATGTTCAGTTGATCACATTTCTCTACATCAAAATGTTTGCATAGATTTTTTTCACAAAGAAATTAAAACATCTCACTCAAATTAGACAAAATTATTTGCACTACATGAACTATTTACTCTGACAATAAGCTAATACACACAGCTCTTTTGAAGATTATTTACGACAATATTTTCTCAAAACATCCTATTACACATAATGCTTTTCCAAACAGTGATCGAAATAATGTTATTTGCTTTCTTTTACAATACCCTTTTTGGAATATTGAGAGGGTAAAATACTTGATACTTGGCAATTTGGTTGGTATTTTTTATCTACGTATTGCTTTGGTAAACGTCGCTCTGAGAGTCTAAGCAGAAGGGTCGAAGCAACGTTAGGACTTTGGTTTGGATGATCACCTTTCCTGAATCCCTCAACTAGTGATGGCAAATGCGACTCTTTTTAGGGAGTCGCCTCACAGCTCACAGCACACTTTAAAGAGCCGCGGAGTCGTTTTCGGGGGGGGG
>KZ308197.1:901366-924984 GCA_000376725.2 Ladona fulva | reverse complement strand
GGGGGGGGGTGAATCCTATTCTACAAGTCGTCATTCTTTTAAAGGAAGGTTCATTAAGATAACACAGAATAATTGAATTCACAAACAGATTTCATATGATAAAATAAATTCACACAAATTAAACTACTCAAAGATATCAAATTATCAAATCCAAAATCTGAAATTCACAGAAAATAAAATCAACAATTTAAATCACAAAAAACACAAATCAAATTAAATTCACATATATCAAATCAAAAAATCAAGTTCATAACACTTACATTCTTCTCCCTGTTAGTTACATGTATGAATTCAAAAATAATATTTGAGACACTTTTTTTTCCTGCAAGTTTATTGCGTCTGTCTGTTACAATTTGGCCTGCTTTCGAAAAAATTCTTTCGCTGGGCACTGATGATGCAACAATACACAATGCTCTTCGAGCTAAATCACAAAGCTCGTGGTAAAACGTTTTCCTGGCACCCCACCACTTTAATGGGCCACTGTTTCTTCTGAGAATTGGTTCATCGACGTACTTGTTAACTTGAACACTACCACCTGACCTTACTTCTCGATTCTGCTGGACACCAGCAACAAAGGAGTCAAATTTTTCCCATATTTTGGACATTTTTCCTTCCATCACTGCATTCGATGTTGAGGAGAAGGCAAAACATCCTGCTGTCTACTATCTCCAATCTTGGAGATAATTCTCTCCTTGCACCTTTCGAATGCTTCAGGGTTACTAAATCCATATTTTTTAAATCTAGGATCTAAAAATGTTGCCTCGGCTAAGAGAAGATCGTCTCCGACCTCTCCGAATCTCTTTTCTAGACCTAATAATGTTTTCGTAAGAGAAGTGACTTGATGGGGAAGATCTTTCTTTCGGAGCCACTCGTTGCACCAGTTTGTCAAAGCGTCAATTAGAAGGATTATTTTTGAAGTGGTCACCGCTTTCTCACTACTTATCTCTTCCGTCACATATTTGAATACCTCCAAAATCTTGTAGCAATTGGACGTAAGGTCTATCTCATCGGACGTTAGGTTTTCTAAAGCAGGGTATTCGATTGCTATAAGGGATATCAATGAATGTTTGATTTCTAATACTCTGGCTAGCATATCAAACGTCGAGTTCCATCTCGTTGTCACACACTGCTTTACATTAAGTATAGGACACTGAAGTTTGCTTTGCATTTTTTTTTAGTTTTTCTGACGCTTGAGGACTTCTTTTAAAGAATTCTACAATTTTTTAAACTTTTTCGAGTACATCATTAATTTCTCTTAGACTATGTTGAACTACTAAATTGATGTTGTGGGCAAATTAATGGCTGCGACTATATTTGCGGCATTGTCACTAACTACGGCCACTATCTTTTCGTCTAAGTTCCATTCTCTAGCAACCCTTTTCAGTTCTTCAGCCAAATTTTCGGCTGTGTGCCTCTCAGCAAAGGGAAAACACTCTAGTAAATTTGATCTTAAACCAAAACTTGCATCAATAAAATGAGCTGTTACTGCTATGTAATTATGATTGGCCTCGGAAGTCCAATTATCGGTGGTGATGCAAAAGTAATTTCCAGTTTTTAATTGGTCTTTGACCGTTTCCTTCGTCATGTTATATAGCTGTGGCAAAAGTTCATTTGAAATTTTCTTCCTGCTTGATATATTATATGAATTATTTAATTTTTCAACGAATTTTCTAAAGGTAGCATTTTCAACAAGTTGAAAGGGTAGATAATTTTTCACTAAATTCTCCACCAAGGTAAAATTGATTTCCTGCGTCTTTTTATCTGTTATGGGTTTTCTAATGAAACTCGCCAATGTGCACTGTTTCCTCTTACCTTCTTCAGCCAGGGTAGGGGATTTTTTTTTATCTTCAACTTCCAATTCATTGGTATCTGGCTCTATTGATGTACTGGGGCCTTCTTGTTGTTCTTTGTTGGTATCTATTACTGAATTAAAGTCAATGACTAATTTATATGATCAAACAATTGAACTTTCATGCTTCAAAAGATCATTGTTAACCTTACCTTTTTTCATCATAACAGTAGGATGGAGCATACGCAAATGTCTCGTGAGGTTGTAGTTGCTTCCACCTTTATAAGAGAGGCGCTTAGAACAAAAACTACACTTCGCTTGTCCCGATCCTATGTCTTTCAAATATTCCCAAACGCTGCACAGTGGGCTAGAATCGAAAAAAGCTGGCCAAGAGGTCAAAAATGGTTTTTTAGAGTGAGGAACTTGAAACTTCGCATAAGTATTCAGAAAAGATTGAATTTTGTTGTTCCGCCTTTTATTTTTCGTTATTTGCGCGAATCAAAAAGATACAGGGTGTCAAACTTGAGAAATTTTCACAGAAAAGAATGTTCTCGGATTTTTCTGAAAAGCATTCAAGTTTGCTGCGATGCAGACGTGACTAAAGGAAGTTGATGGAAAAGTCGATTATGCCATATTTTAGTATGGTTTCTGATCTTTTGATTCGTTATAGTATTGTGCTCAGATATGGATCCTTGCTCATTTGACGCAACAAAATGGCGGACACCTTTTTCTGCCAATTTTTGAGATAAAGTGAAGAAAGCAACTAGGAAAACGGCGCCAAACTATCGAGTCTCTTATACCACGTCAATGTATAAGGTTTTGTAATATAGAATGTGAAGAAACTGTTTCGATTCACCTGCTANAGTGCGTTTGTGGAGGACGTTATCAATATTATGCGACCCCCCTGCTACTTTGGCCGATCTGATAATGAGCGCAAGATAAGGGAAATAGATGCTAGGGCAAGTCGTTTTAGGGACTCTTTCTTTCCGCGAACAATACGCGATAATCTATATATATAAAGCAGAAATTCTGTGGGTTTGTTTGTTCACGATTGGAGTCCACACCGTTTTTCCGATTTACATAAAACTTTGCGTAGGTGTTCTCCGTGAGCCGGAAGGAAGTACTGTCAAATTTTCATTCGCAAAATTTGCTGGGTTTGAACCAAGATCCTTCAGATAGATTTCCATAAGAAATACATGTAAAGTTCGATTTTATCGGTTGCAGACTTTATTTCTTTAGCAAAATTTAATTAGAAGGAATAGTCGCATAAGATCGAGATAAGTACCAAAAAAAGGAAAATTGAATACAGATTCTTATTATTNACCTCCGAGATATATTCTTCGAAGGAAATATCTTTTTCAATAATAACTTTTATTTTAGCACCAAAATTAAGAAATATACACCAAAATGCTACGATTGAAATTACAGGCTAGGAAAAAATGGCAAAATCACTGCATAAGGGAAGATATTTTAGCATGGCTCTTTGAAGATAAAATTCTTCTCCTTAACTACGGCTGCCAGGAAAGATTCGAAGATCCCTCCAATCATTGAGAGACTGTCGGTATTCATTGGGTTTCTCGGTCAAAGAGAGTACAATTTCCTTGAAAGATTGCCCTTATACTTTGATGAAGTATTGTTTTCAAGAGTAGCATCGTAAATCTTTCCGAGAGGCTTCGGATGTACAGAGCGAAGGCCTTTCATATGTGCCCATGCGAGCGCGATACTCTCTCACAGTAAATAAACGAAGCGCCCCTTCCAGCAAAACTTAGTAGGTTTTACGTGTCATTTATGGAAGATTTTAGCTCCCACAGAAGCTGTAAGGTACAGAAATACATGATATCTAAAACGTTGAATCAAAAACACGCTTCAAATTCAGGTAATTGTCGTCAAATTTGAGAGAAACTTGGACAAAATTTCTTAAAAACCAAGCAGATTAAATACTATTATACATAACGTGTGAAAATATAAAACAAAAGTTATCAGAAAATTAACTCTTTCATAATGAGAACACATGTATATTATAGAGCATCAAACGTAAATTACGTTAAAGATTTGTTGAAGAAATGAAGAATTACGCCGGACTTGATAGTACATACGTCTGATAGCGTTGAGGGTTAATAATTACTTTGAAAGNAAAAACTTTGCACAAAATATATAAGAACAACCACAACATTAAAAGGAAAACAATATTAAAATATTATTTTGGAAACACTCCATACCCAACAGTAACTAAAGCATTGATATGAACTTCTCTATCTAGAAAATCATAAATAATGTCAATGGATGGATATCATCAGGTTCTTTATTCTCACTTCTTGAAGAATTCATAAAACAACATAAGATAAGGAAATAACATAAAATAAGGAAAGGGTACAGACATAAAATTCCTTTAGCTAAAAGGAGTGCAAACTTAGACTATATTAGTCAATCTGATAATACCTCTTAGACTATAAGGACAGTTACCAGATGATAGTTTATGACAACTATAATAGTCAAACAAAGGTTCCAAGCAAGTTTATAATATCAAATAATTTCAACAACTGCTTCATTACATCTTTGCAAGATATTTTCCCCATAATATAGAGTTCTGAGCCTTTCTGATAGCTCTTCCTCTCTTAATTATATAGCTTATCTCTCGGCTACTTTTCTATCAAATATGACTCCCATATACTTTATTTCTATTACTCCTTTTACGGAAACATATTTTAATGATAGATCCTGTGTTTCATCTCTATGAATTAATAAATAATGTTTTATTTTTGTTAATGTTTGTATGCTTCCTGAAGTTTTCCAGCCATGTAGCTGAAGTTGTCTGCATCTTCCACAATAACAATTTGGGAATCTGCAAAATATAATGAATATAAAAAAAATTGGCTTCCACCTGTGATTCAAGATATTTATTGTGATACTTATGCTTACAAAATACTTTTGAAGCGCCTTNATATATGATGCCAACCATAATTTCTAAACAATAACCACTGACCGTACCCATAAAGAAAAGGTCGACCCGGATTATAAGGGATAACCACCAGCTAGGACTTGCCTGCGCCTCCAGTACTGCTGTTACTTTTCTCCCGCACACAAATGTAGAAAAATTTGAGGGTCCCGCAGCTAAAGGGTTAAGGGGAAGGAGTCGCGACTCACCAAATACGACTCCCATGCCTCACAGCTCTTTCTGCCGAGTCGCTCATTTGAACTGACTCGCTCACACATTGGCCATCACTACCCTCGACAAGACCATCAATCACTATTTCTCTAAATCTTCTTTGTGATGTTCTCAATGTTGAAGTGTTCTCTTTGAAATGTGCGACGACAGCAAGTTTTCATTGGAATAGGATGATGGTGTTAGTTTGTCAGATATTGACGATCTGTACATCTGTGTTCATAAAATCTTTTAAGAGTTACAGAAGAAGCATGTTATATAAATGAAACGTTTTTTAGCGGGTGTGGGGTAAATCCACTTTCTGCAGCCCAAGGTAAATTCAAGCAAAGCAGATATATCTGTTTTCTGCAGCCAAAGGGTTTACGGTTACGGTAACGAGTAGGTCAATTAGTGGGTTCCGGGAAACGAAATTATCANGCGCCTTTCATAAATATACATTCCATGGAATAATATCATAGGAAAATTCATTGCTTTAAATTAACAAATTTTTTATAATTTTTCTAGATTGACAAAACTAAAGTTTCTTGGTACTTGGGATATGTAGCCAATATAACCAACTCACTACCAACAAGTACAGCGTTTTATGGTGAAATTTCAATAGAGGATCTTCTTACTGAAGGACTTATATTTACCTCAATACTCACTATATCATCTGTAACTGTAGCATTTGCTCTTAGGAATAGTAATGTTTTGGTTCTAAGGCCTCTTCAGCTTCCTCAATAACAAAATGAAAGTGATCAGAGGTGAGACTTTAAAGCAAACACTAGCCACTGTTTAAGAATATATTATCTATCATTAGATTTATCTATCATCTTAAAATTATCCCTCTCATGAATATAATCTATTACAGGTATTTTGAGCGTTATAGAAAATGAACATACCGACAAGATCACATATAATTGCAGCTTTACCAAAACACAGTCTGGAATAATCTTTTTTAATAAGATTCCCACAGTAGCACTGCACCAAAATGCTAGAAGAGTGTCAATGGTCAATGAAAAATTACAATTCTAAGAATTTAATTGTGTTAACAGTTGGTTTTGCTCCTTTATTGCTCTATTACTTTTATACTCCTAATATTTTTCAAGCCAAGGGCTACATCAGCTTCATGAGAGAGAATTGCTTTGCAATCATATTTGCTGAGAATGATATAAAGAAAATGTTTGCTTTATAAGGAACAATAGCATGAGTTCTACATTTTAATATTTCTCATGGCAAATTTTGTCATTAAATGTAAATTTCATAATATGCAGTTCTCAAATTCTGAAAATACTAATATGAATTGTATTTTGCTTGTAATTCAGAAACTTATTCTATTTGAATTTAGATTGCAATCCATCCCAAAGTTAATAGCATGTAATGCATAGAATTAAAATAAAAGTGAGAATATGGCAAATTGCAACTGAGTGTTTATTGAATTACTCTTTGACTGTATCAAATACTGAGGTGTTGCATTTTTAATGGATGGCTCAAGTATCAACAAGATAAAAAACAGCAGGGAATAGTATCAGAATGAAATCCAAAAAAACAAGCTATAAATGAAATTATCAGTGTGATAGCTGATGGGTGAAAGAAGTGCTTCTTAATGATGTCTATGACTGTGGAGACTGAAAAAAAGAGCCAGACAGAAGTGTAGGCAAATGTTTCCTAACTGGAAAGACCTGCATGGTTAGACTTTAGCAGGCTAATGCCATTCTTCTTCTTCTTTGGTAATTTTGTCCTTGGACAGGTTTCAATGAAACTGTTGCCTCCACAGCATTCTATTTTGTTCATCTCGACATATTTCCTTCCTTCTTTGATGTTTGCCAGCATTCCATACTTCCTCTTCCCTTCTATTATCACTTTCTGTATTCCGTTCTTCCTTAAAATTTGACCTATCCAATTTGCCTTCCTTTTTTTAATTTCTTTTAGAATATTTCTTTCTTCCCCAATCCTCCTCATTACCTCTTCATTTCTAATTTTTTCTTTACAAACTAATCTTTTCCACTCTTCGCCAGAGCCATGTTTCAAAGCTTTCTACATACCTTTCTTCTCTCTTCTTCAAGGTCCATGTTTTGGCTCCATACAGAACAATGCCCCATATGAAGCATTTTGCGAATCTTTTCCTAAGTAGTAGCAACATTGATTTTCTTTGCTGTTAGCAGTTTCTTAATTTTATTAAATGCCATTTTTCCTTGGCCTATTCTACTTTTAATTTCTGCTATACAGTTACCATTTTTTCTATTAAACTTCCTAAATACTTGAAGGAACTTACTTGTGTTAGCTTTTCTTCTGCTAGCCATATACTCAAGGGTCCTTCTGACTTTGTTATTCTCATAACTTTTGTTTTCTTTCTATTTATTCTCATTCCATAATTTTCACTCTTATTCCACATTCTTTCCATCATATTTTGAAATTCTTCTTGATTCTGTGCTATTATAACACAATCTTCCACGTATTTGTTGGATTTTATTCTCTCTCCTCCAACTTCTCCCGCCTGTGTCTTCAAGAGCTTCTGCCATTAGTTTGTCTGCATACAAGTTGAACAAACATGGTGAAAGACAGCATCCCTGCCTGACTCCCTTTCCTATGTTTCCTCTTCCCCAATCCTTACAATTATTTTCTGATGGATGCACATTTGCTTTTTTAATCTTCTGTCTTTCCAGTCTATGCCTATCTCTCCCAAGATACTACTTTCCCTCCAACTATCACTCCCTTGCTTATTTCTTCCCAAGCTTAATTTACCATTCCTCTGCATATATATTGAAAAGCAATGGTGATAATGGGCATCCTTGTCTTACCCCTCTCCCTAACTCTGCCCATTCCAACTCCTCCTCAGCTATTCTAACTTGCCCTGTTTGACTTAAGTACAAAATTTGCAACAAACGCCTGTCTTTCCAGTCCAACCCAATTTTCTTTAAAATTCCAATTAATTTTGGCCATTGAACTCTATCGATAGCCTTTTCAAAACTGACAAAACATGCACAAATATCCTTTTTAAATTCTAGGCTTGGTTCTACTAGTACCCTCATTACCCTGATTGCATCCCTCGTTTCTTTCTCTTTCAGAAAGTCAAACTGGTCTTCTCCGATTTGCTGCTTAATTTTTCCTTCAATTCTTCTATTCAATACTCTTAGAATAACCTTTGCCACTTGAGATATTAAACTGATTGTATGATAATCCCGACACTCAGAAGCATTATTCTTTTTCCGTAAAGGAATCAGGATTGTCTTAGTGAAATCCTCTGGTCACTCCCCATCATCATAAATTTTTCTACATACATTTTAGAATTCTCTCTTAACCCTTTCCCCCAGGTTTTTAAGGAGCTCAACTGGTATCTCGTCAATGCCCGTTGCTATATTTCCATTCATATCATGCAAGGTTTTATCAATTTCAATATCTAATATCCCAGGTCCAACATCATCATCCTCCACTTCTTGTTCACTTTCTAACATTATGTTTGTTGGCTTCATTTCCTTCCCAGGTAGGTCCTCAACATATTCTTTCCACCTTGTGCTGGCTGGATCCTGCAGAATGTTACCCTTATTATCTTTTATTATGCTTATTTTGTTTCGTCTTTTATATCCTGTTAACATTTTCACCTTTCTATACATTAGGTCAACCCTCCCACTTCCGTCCAGCTTTTCTATTTCATTATATTGACCCTTCCACCACTGTTCCCTTGCCCTATTTGTTTCCCTTCTCAGTTCATTATTAAGATCCCTATATATTCTATGTCCGCACTCTGTGTTAACTCTTTTCCATTTCCTTTTTTCCTTCATTTTATTTATCATTTCTACCGTCACCCATGGTTTTCTTATTTTGTTTTGCTTGACCCACCCAATGGTTACTTGTGCACTATCCTATCACTGTGTTTACTGGCTCAGCCTTTAGTTCTACTGACATAACTTTGTTGTTTATTAGCTCTTTGGCTATCATGGCTTTTCCCGCTTTCTTGTCTAGCACTACTGCAACTCCCCTCTGGCTAGTATTTCCCCCACTGAAAATTACTCTGACATTATCATTCTAGAAATCACACCCTTCCATCGCACTTCACATAGCCTTAGTATGTTAATGTTGGACCTCTTCATTTCTACCTTTACATTTTCCAACTTCCCTTTCCTAAGCATTGTCCTAACATTCCAGGTTCCCACCCTTGTTTCCTTGTCCATCTTCTCTCTTCTTTTCTTGTTGTTTACTGGATAAGAGTATGGAATGATGACCGAGATAGCCTTACTCCTATCACTGCCGGATGTTCGGCCACGCTTGAATTCATTAAACCAATACCTGATGGTAGTTATCGAAGGTGCATGGTCCTTATAAACAGCATGCAACTTCACCTTGATTTCCTCACGCATCTTCCCATCCAAAAACTGAAATCGAATCACTGATTGATATTGCTCTTTTTCCATGGTGGCAAGCAAACACGAACTTGACTACTTTCAACAGCTTTCAAAACAAAACTACTCGATTAATCAGTCTGAAAATTTGACAGTCATATATCTAAAGATGGCGTTAAATTATGGCATACACATTTTGTGTCAGTGGTGCCATCAGTTGCTAAACAGGGGTACTTATCATACAGCCCTTGTAATACAGTTTCAGTGGCTTCACTAAATGGTTTGGCACTACCTTCGCATGCAAGTCTTCAACTTTTGTGAAATGTGGCTCACTTGCTACAAAAGATTTGCCATCCTTAGCATAAAGGCTAGGAAATGCTGTTCTAGGCACTTTGAGTACTTTCATATGACAATGGAACAAATAAGAGAGGAAAAAACAAGTGTGTTTATTCAAAAATATTTAGGAAATGAATGGCTGAACATCACTCCTTATTACTGCTCATAATTTTTATCGACTATTATCTCAAACTATCAGTTCAATATTACAATTCAAGGAAATATTTGGTATAGTAAACAGGTCATGTCTAATATTCCACTAAAAAGTGTAACATTTGTAGATAAGCTAATGGAACTGTTCAGTGAAGTTCCTTTTTCACTGCATAAAAGAGGAGCTTTTAATCATGTTTGATTGATTATTTCTAAAATGGAAACAGGAATACCCCATTTACTTCTATTTCAATATTTATTTAAGAGCACAAACATTCCCTAACCAGGAAAAACACAAAGGTTCCCTAACCAAAAAACGCTAACTACTCTGCCACTGCAGCCAGTATCACAGGTAGTGCTGTAAAAAAGGTTATCATTAATAAATAATATTAAAAATTCCAATACCCTGACAGCATTTATTTAGATGTTACAATTCACATATGCATGTTGTTATAGATAAAATGGAGAAAATTTGTTGTAGTTTGAAGATGCAAGAAAACATTATTTAAGAAATTAGAGGAAAAGACTACAGAAACTATTGCATACGTAAAGCTTTAATCACTGTTTATTAAGTACAAATAAATTCATAATCCACCCTTCACATTAACTCCAGAAAGGTGATAATAAAGTAGATTGTAAGTGGGTTGCCTTTATTATTTCAAGAATGCCAGAATATACAGAAAAAATGCTAAGTTTTTTCATTTCTTTGACAGAAAGGTAGATAATGACAGCACACTATGGGATAGAACTGTAGGTTTCACCAAAGAACCTTAAGGTAACAAGGTTTTATAATACCTTGTTACCTTAAGGTTCTTTGGTATGGTCCAATCAAGGAATGGGTGCTCAGCCATTTTTACCACAAATTTAAATAATGAATTTGATGAAAAATGACCAAATAAAAAAATGGTTTTATCATGCAGATTTTGATTAATTACCAATAAGTTGTTTTTTCCAGCTTGGTACCATATTTTCTGGCAAATAACATGCACCTACTAGATAACACGCATTTTAAAAATCTCTTCACTGTGATAATGTATAGATAACATGCATTTCAAAAATGTCTTCTGTGATAAATGCATTGATAACACGCAATTCAAAATTGTTATTATGTTGAAGAGAATGTTTTTTCACTATTGTAATATTTATGATAATTAATCTTGTATTTTGAATGGAATTATTTGATCACGTTAACATTTACAATATGTTGGTTGAAATAAAATTGCCCTAGTACGTATATACTCCGTGACTTCCGCGATATATGACGTGTGTTGTTTCTGAGTTCAATAATCAATGAAACGAGATTTTCCGTTGTATATCACGTACTATTATTTTTATCATTTTTCTATATTTTTTGTATAGATAACACGTGGGTTATCTACCATAAAAAACGGTATTAGAAATTTAACATTTAAACTGGTAATCCTCAAAAATCTAAGCCATGCACTGAGTATGTTAAAGGATAATTTTTGGTAAGGAAAAAAGTGGCATGTTATGCACAACAGCACTCTATTTAAGAATGAAAACCCTTCCTCACACTGCCATGGTTCATTTTAACACGGCAGAGGTTGGAGGTGATTTATTTCCCAGGTTTAACCATGCTAAGAAGGCTTCAACAATATCTCTGACCATATAGTGAAAGTGGTATTCACCAACTGACAGTGGGACAGCTGGGTAAATTATTTTCATTTATCCACCAAAGTTAATTACAATTTATCATGATGAGTACATGAAAGGTAGAACTAAATACATTGGTTCAAAGAAAACAGCAACTAATTCTCAATTCTCTAGACAGTATCACTATTTTGATTATCCTTCGATTATGATAACATTTGACCTGGACTAAATCTCACCATGCTGACCAAAGTTGCTATTGCAGTAAAGTTTTGAAAAAACAGTTTTGGCCAACTTTCTTTTTCTATGCAAAAGTTGCAACAGCACACACAATTTCCTGTAAGAAATATGGAGCAATAAAATTTATATTGTGTCTTCACGACATTCGACAGTGTACTGTACCCCAGAAAATTATTTTGTTATATTATTTCACTTTTATAGCATGTACTACATGATCATTTGATCCAAAAATTTTTAATTACGCACTCCAAGAAGCAGTCGCCAGTTAAATCTTGTACTATATGAGATACCTCCACATACACTTCGTATGAAATTTGAAGAAAAGTATAAAAATATTTTTGGTGAAGGGATTACAGCAAGGGATGGATGTTTTAAAAGCGTTATAACTTTTTAACAGAAAAAGATGAAGATCTGATTCTTTCAATTATCGATATAAATTCTTTGTATTATAAGAAATTTATGTACCCAGGTCCTAAATAATCTTTCAAAATATGTGTATCTTTTCAATTAATTGGTCAATACAACATTTGACAGCCTTAGTTCTAGTTTACTGGAATTTAAAATGCACTGTAAGATTTCTTTTTTAAGTTAGATCGATGTCTTTCCTGTGAAAAGCAAATAATTTATATGTGAGATGAAAGTGGGAATATAATGAAATACTGAAGAGTACTGAGTGGGACATGTTGAGCACATCTCTCCACTCCAAGCTATCTGCTACGCAAATGCTTCTCTACATTAATAAAATATGCTGATGAAATGTTCACTTTTCAGAAACATCGCAATATTTTTGTCACTCAACCTTAATTTAAGTCCTCCGCTGGAAGAAACGTCTTTTTATGTCCCAAAAATTTCGGTAAATTTGAGTTCGGCATCCTAGAATGAATCTTCTCAAAATAAAGCATACAGAAAAACGGTAAACCAGAAACTTTCTATATACGGCTGGGAAAAAATCTTGCTACTGAAAGAATGGTACGTGCCTCCCTAATTAACGTTAACAGACAAGCTGCGCTCAGGGTGCAACTGCCACGGTTGGTTAAGTCACAAAACATCTAGGCGAACAGTACAACCTTGATCCTCGGAAATATATGATAGTTTAGTATTCAGTTTTTCTTTGGATTTCTCTGAGTATAGAAGTGGTGGGCCGTTGTGATAAGTCTGCTGTGGAGTCCTGAGTGATTTGATTTTAACTTCCTGCGACCACTTTGTATGAAGAAAAGATAAGGCGATAAGGGGAGAAATTGAGAAACCGTGAACGGCGTTTTCTTTGACGTTTTTACCTGTTTCCAAAATCTTTCGGTGTTTCCAAGGCATGCAAAGAGGCCACGGAAGCCACTGGGTGCTCTAAGTCGACAATTTATAAGGTAAGGAAAGAAGCATCTCAAGCCGCTTTAGTGACACCATCGAAAACTGAGGAAGTTATGCCGCTACATAAAACCGCGGCAGGTGTGATTTACGATGATTTCGTAAGATCGGGAATGAGAAGGAAAGTGCATAAAATGCTTCTTAAAATATTTCAAACATTGTGTATAAATCCTTTATTTTTCTAAAAAAATAATTCGATAAGGTTTCCGACGTGCATATTCTAAACCCCACGGTAACTTTCAAATTTGGCGCGGCAATTCTGGCAACAGCGGAATGATCTGATGCTTTCCCGGTGGATTTGGCTGAGGAAGGCTTCACGGGTTTCCACCCGGGTGAGAAAGCAGGATTGTGGATTTTCAAGAAAGATTTCATCCTTGAAAATGGCAGCAGAGATAGTTGCCGAAACGTCGGAGCACTCCAGCTTTCTCACCCAGTTGGAAACCCGTGAAGCCTTCCTCAGTCTGGCAACAACGTTCGCAAGCCCTAAGCGCAATATTGTCAATTAAATAATGTGGAACCCCCAGAAAATTGCCCTTATTTTATTCAAATAAAAGAACATTTTCTGGAATGAACACGTAACACATTCAGTAAAACTTAGCACGTCTAAATATAATTTCGATGTATCGGAAAAATATACCTTTAACTGTACCTTTATGATTTCAAATAAATGATAAAACTAACCTTATAAGGAATTTCTGAAACCGTTAGGAAGAAAAAGCTAGGTTAACATTAAAATTGGAGCACTAAAACGCCGACCGCTCCTTTCGAAGACTACCATACCTGAGTTAATGAGAAATTTCTCTCCTCAAACTGATTTACATGTATTGACTAGATAAAAGAACTTATATTTATTCCAAACCAATATTTTCACCTTAGTAAGCAACTTACTATTTATCTTAATATTTATTTATACTTTAATTATCGTTTCCAATCAAATTAAAAACGATGTAGTACATAATCTAGGACGAAATCTTTCTTGGTAATAAAGTATGTAATGGAATCCATTTAAATATTTATTGTCTTATGACCAATGGATGATCCGAGCTAAACATCAAGTAATGTCTGACGATTCTTACCTAAAAATATCATCATCTCTATCAATGCATTCGCATTTAATACCACCTCCACCACTTCTCCGACATCTATCGCCGCGGCCCGGTACCGCTAACTTAAAATGAATATCGATATGCCATTGCCGGTAGATGTATGATGTTTGGAAACGCTAGAAACTTGGGAAACATTTGGCTTGAGTGTCATTTTTACAAGGAATATGTCATTTGATTGTGTAACACTCTCTAGTGATTCCAGTCGTCCCTCTTCGCCCTGCTTCAATGATTTTTCCTACGAAGAAGACGGTTGTGTTCAACATAAATTCGAATTAACTGAAAGATGTCAGAACCAGAAAGCAATAGAATCTGATCGGTCAAGCAAAAATTTTTATTCCCTGTCTGACTCAGAATCAGATTTTGATCCAAGGATTAGTCTTTCGGCGCCTAATTCTTTAGATACATTAGCCGATGATAACCTTGATTACCTTAACACTGGAGTAAGTTGGAATAAACAGAAGCAGGATGACATGCTTTAAATTGTGGCCGCTCTATGACTTATGGAAATGCTATATTTTCTGATATTATTTCAGAAACGTAAGGGCACAAGAAATTTGGTATTTAAGGAGGGCAAAAGAAAAAAGATTGAAAAACAGCAAGATAAGGAAACTCTTCAAGCAGCTAAGGAGTATCAGCGTAGTCTTAAACCTGGGGAGTGTATTAAGGTAAATATCTCGACCTATGTAGATATTTTATTCTTTCTAAACAAGCAAACTGTTATGCTTTACCTTACGAGCCGATTGTTCATATACTGTTAGGATGATGTACTTCAGTCATAGTTTTAAACTTAAGTGATGTAACTTTGCAGTATGTAACCGCTGTCATTGACAAGAGCTTGATACAGTTTTCATGTTTGAGAGATGTCGAAAAAAAACTTTCAGAGAGAGAACTTAATTTCTCCACAAGATCAAATACTATTCAAGGAACTGTATTTTGGAATAGAAAACTTATTGGAACACCAGGTGAAAATGAGAATTCCCTTGTTAAGGTATCTTTGTTGCAATCCTGTTTTTTACTTAATTAATGTGTATCCTCATGATTAAATATTATATTACTGAATTTCAATTGAAAGGAAGAAGAGCATGTTCTTTTGTGCCTGGATCATGCAGCTACTTTCAAATTGCTGTCTGAAGGAATGCTTGTATCTAATGTTTCGTTTGTAAAAGAGACTATTCCTGGAAAGTTTCTCACGTTAGTATTGTGTGGATCTGGAAATTATTTAAGGTAACTATATCTCTTTCTTAGGATAATAATTAGAGTGTATAAATTATAATATTTTTTTGTGCACATAATCCCTCCACTTAGTGTAGTAGGGACTGCTTCCTCCAAAAGTAGTTACCCAATTTTGATCTCAGCTTCCTTTATACACTTCAGTATTATGAAGAGAGAGAGATGCACTTAAATACACTCTCAGTACTTAAATTTATTACTATTACTTAGAAATGTCAGCAAAGTTCAAGACAAGTGTGGCCTGATGATATCGTATACAGCACTGATGTTCTTCATGTGGTTTAATGGTGCATATATTTATTAGTTTTTTTATTTAACCCTTTAACCCTGGTGAGATTATGCCAGTGGGCCTCTCTTAATCCTAACCTGTGAATTTTTAATATAAAACTCATAAATACACAGAATCAGCTACAGCTAAAATAATATATACAAATTCTAAATAATATAACTATATATAAAAATAAATAAAATACAAAATTAATTAATTAAGCCTAATAGCAAAATGTAAATTGTAAATAACTCCAGGGTATTAAAATATATGAATATTTATCATTGAGAGGTCAACAAGTGACATTTCTCTCCTAACACTTGCACGTTTTCTACCACAATTATTGCACATCAACTTAATCGTTTCCTACTGAATTTATTAGTAAGTGTGAGGAAAAATCAAGAGAGGAAAACAATAGTTAACCAGGACTCAAATCTGAAGCTTCCATTTGATGGCAGGTGGTCTAACATCAAGCATATCTACTGTGTACACCTGTTACTAATGCATGTTAGGTTTGTCTATTAAATATGAGGATAATTTTAAATTGATAAATTTTAGAATGAGGTACAAATTACTACCAGAAGTAAATTTTTGCCATCATAAAAATCTGTCCATTCCATTCATATGTGGTGTTTTCATATAATAATCAAGTATTTATGGGTTCCTGTCATTTTTTATCCATAAAACAGGGAAGTGGCGCTCTTCCATTTTTAACCTTTGTCTTATCTTTTGAATGTAGACCAAAACCTGAGTCACAATTATAATTTCAGGGATTGGCATTTACGAAAGATGGAGGTGCATGCTGGTTTGTACTTATATATTTATGTATGTATATGAGTATACTTAGCTAATAATTTGTTGTAAAAAATTTTATCCTATGTAATTTTCTTAGTTTTAGCTACAGCTGGAATTATTGGGGTAAATTAGTTTGATTTCAGTTTGTATGCAAATATAACAGCAAGATAATTTTCAATTTTAGGCAGGATTGAATTTTGAATAACATTTTATTGAAAACATTTACTGTTAATTCAATTCCATGTTCAAGCTAGGAATGGTTTTGTTATTAAGGAGGATTGCTGGTTGAGCAAATTTGTTTGCAATTTATAGCACCCCATAAATTTACCAATGTATTGGTAAGACTCAAACCTAAATATTGTTGCTTTGAATTCTTTGATTTGAAAACTGCTTTCATAATAATATCTATTGTTCTCATTCTATTTGCAGTGGTTCGTCTAAAGAAAGCAAAAAAAAGCCAAAAATTAATTTCAGGTAAGAATTAAGCGAATTAAATAATTTTGGATTTAAAGAGAAATTCATTAGGCAAGAAATTTTGTTCATCCACAGTATCCACATCCANCATAAAATGTAAAAGTTAAATGCATAAAACTTGAAAACAATAATAAAAATAAACATGAAGTGCTTGCACAGTTTGAAGCAATTTGACACTAAGTTTATTATGGAATCAAAGTGAAGGGAAGTGCAAAATCAGCAGCAATTACCGTATTTTCTGGTAAATAACATGCACCTACTAGACAACACGCATTTTAAAAATCTCCTCACTGTGATAATTTATAGATAACATGCATTTCAAAAATTTCTTGTGATAAATGCATTGATAACGTGCATTTCAAAATTGTTATCATGTTGACAAGAATGTTTTTTCACTACTGTAATATTCGTGATAATTAATCTTGTATTTTGAATGGAATTATTTGATCACGTTAACATTTACAATATGTTGGTTGAAATAAAATTGCCCTAGTACGTATATACTCCGTGACTTCCGCGATATATGACGTGTGTTGTTTCTGAGTTCAATATTCAATGAAACGAGATTTTCCATTGTATATCATGCACTATTATTTTTATCATTTTTCTATATTTTTTGTATAGATAACATGCGGGTTATCTACCAGAAAATACGGTAATATAAATTTTAATTTAGCATGCAGTATTAGAAAAAATGTATTGTACGAAGGTATGATTTGACATAGAATAAATACTATAGTGTTTATTACATACATGACCCTGCCGATAAGTGTGGTATTTGGGAATTAGAAAAGGTGCAGCAAATTTAGCGAAAGCATGTTCAGAGATGATGTAGCCAATGTAATGCGTTCACCATGCCACAGAGCCTGCTCCAATACTAGGAGAAAGATCAGGGAAATAGATGCTAGGAGCAATCGATTCAATAATTCATTTTTACGTGAATGCTATGCAAAAGTAATCAATTGGGGAAATTGAGTGATAGTGCATGCACCCCCTGCCACAAGCCAAAAGGCAGCTTGCAGGCATTGTACTTACAAAGACATAAACAGATTTCAGTATAAAAGTTGTTTTTATTCCTCTTGCATCGTGGAGGTTTTTTTTTTTCTATAGCTAAAATTACCCAGGCTCCTCCAAATTGGCTAGTGTATTAGTTAACCTTTGCAAGGAAATTTTTTATATACAGACGATAGAACTATATGAAACTGGCGAAAACCTTCTGTGCAGGGATTTGTTACAGAATCTTTTGCTTCAATCTTCAGTTATTGGAGGGATTAAATTTTCTGGTATGGTCTAATACTGTCAAAAAAAACAGTTTTCTGCATTTCTTAATTTGGGTATACTTAAGAATCCATAGAAGCGATTAATTTTATTGTTAAAACTTTGGTGTGAATGTAATATTTCCCCAAGAGCTCTGCAAGGACCATTCTTTCAATTGTTAGCCACTTAAAAATATGGTGAGCTCTCAATATCCTGGTAAATTATGTGGATGCAAGAATCTGAAGTCACTGGTAACACTAACATTTAATTATTTTTTTCTTTTAATGTTCATCATTTATGTAAATTATAGTACGCACTTTAATATTATTTGCAAACAGTGTCCATTATTTTTTAAATTTTCATGGACTTGTTTTGTTTTCTTCTCCTGGCCTCAGATCTTTATAGTGGTGAGGTCATGGTATTGGTATTCCCACTATTTCAGTCCTACTTGTATGAGAATAAGAAAATACTAATGTGTTTTACTTCAAAAGACTGCAGATATTATTGACAGAGTGGAAAATCATGCACAGATAATACAAAAATNCAGACCCAAAACTTCAGCCAAAATATTGCTCACACTGCCTAAAGAGATGCTTAGGGCTTCTACTAAATCTCTTTCGGTTAATCGACGATCTTCCAAAACCATATCCTGTATTTTTCTACGATTTCTGGTGTTGATGCACTTTTTGGCTGTCCTTCATGTGGATCATCTTCAAGACTTGTACAACCACATTTAACCCATCTTTCTATTGTTCTAATTGAAGGTGAAGAGTCCTTATACACATTTAACAATTGTTCATGAATTTGTTTTGGTGCTGCACCTTCCAAAAATAAAAATTTTATCACTGCACGATATTCAATTTTTTCAATTGTAAAAAACTACTGTGACACGTCAACTTTGAACAGTTATATATATGCGAATGAGTTGACAGATCTACATAAAACTACACGCGTGTTCATGAAAATGTAGCACCATCTTTAGACGGATATACAACAAACCTAAAAGCGTCATCTCTTTTTGAATGAAAAAACTTATTGTACAACCTAGTTCATTGAGAGAAACCCTTATAAAAATGTGGTATCCCTCAATTTTGATTATCTATCACCCTAAACTAGTCTTGTTCCAAAGTTGGAAATCAAGCAAAGTATCACTCCTTGTTACTTCACAAGAACCCCTAAATTGTTTAATTAAAAACTTCTAAATATAGAGATGAAAACTACTTGAAGGCTTTTTACTTTGAGACANGCTATTAAAAAAGGGGGATAAAATTGCTACAAATTTAAATATTAAATGATGTTATAATGTAATTAACTCTCCTTATCATAGCTAACCTCAGTAGTATGAATCTTGTGATAGAAAATAAAAAAGTAGTAGTAATTTTAAAAGTGCTTTGACAACGAAGGTCATTTCATGCCTGAGACCCCACCAGGAATCAAACCTGGAAACTTCCTCCAAAGTTGAATGCATTACTCACATGGCTATCTGGAGGCTCAATAATAGAATATCTCCATAATTGTAGATAAGATGCTAAATACCGTATTTTCCGGCGTATAAGACGACCCTCAACTTTTCCAGTTAAAATATAGAATTTGTGCTATACTCTCCGTATAAGACTACCCCTTTTCCAACGTACACTACCGGTAAATAAAAAAACATCAGATTTGATTTCAATGTAGAAATTTTTAATTAAAATGCTTATGACATCATGGTACTTAGCATGAAGTGTTTGTTCAGTGCGGCCACCTCTCCTCCATCCCTCTCTCCTCCGTCCCTCTCTCCTCCACCCCTCTCTCCTCCTTGCTGCCATATTCCCGGCGTGTAAGACGACCCCCGACTTTTAAGAAAGATATCAGGTGCTAGAAAGTCGTCTTATACGCCGGAAAATGCGGTAGTAGGAATCAAGTTTCTTTCCACCAATCACAGAAATTACTTTCATTCCACTGAGTAACTTGTGTTTATTCAAAATGAACTTGTAGGAAATCTATGGAGGAATCATTGGTGAAGATGCAGATGATGCTTGGTGTTGGTTATAGGACAGTGGAAGATTCTTCTGAATTTGCATCTTTGATGGCAATGTTCACAAAAGCTGTAGCTGAAACTCCTTTTAAGTAAGTAATATTTTGAATCTTTTCTAACTAATCAGGTAATCATATTTTTAGAGTATTTCCAAATTAGGGTGATCATTTTTTCTTTCAAATTTTGAAAGATTATCAGAATTAAAAAAAATTGTTGATTTTATTGTACTCTGACAATTACCTGAGGAAACTCTTTCTTCATATGTGCACTCATTTTTTGTGCACATTCCTGTCATGGTTAACTATATCTCTACAGCTGTCATCTTACTAAAGTAGTAGCAATATTAGGGAGTCCCCTCAACTTCAAAGTCACCCAAAAAATATTTAAAACTTGTCCTGTGTATTTTAAACGGGCAAAACTTGGTGTTCTAGCATCAAACTCAAGGATATTCTGTATGCTTTATTTCTTTCTTGCTTGCTTGCAATGCTTTATTTTAAAGTTATTTTAATCAAAGTCAATGTCTAGTATTCTGTTGTGAGGCATCTTTTTTATGATATTTTCATCTTACAATAGTGTGTTGAATAATTTCATGGTTGGATTTTCCTGTTTAGTCATTGAATAAAATAAAATTGCTTTGTTTTGTTAAATTATATTTCTACATGATTAATAAAACTGAAAGATTCAATATTATTGATGAGATTATGTTGTGCTAGCATTTGGCAGAAGGATGTAATTTATTGAGAGGAAACCTTATATGTCCTTTTTAAAATTGCAAAGGGAAGCTTAAGGGCAGTTGATACAAGACATGAATTTCTTTTTGCAGGCTGTTAGCAATAACATCACCATGATTGCATGCATTAAATAAAATATTTCTGTTTTAGTCATTTGATACTTGAAAGATGTTGCTACGCCTGCATAGATTCTCTGTTTAGATCATGCAAACCATAATGGAGAAAAAAATTAGAAAACATACATCAAAATTGATACCTTTCATTGTAGTGGTACTTAGCAATAAGAAGTGATACGAAAATCTTATTTTAAAGAATTTCAGCTTAATCCTTTGCCTTTGAATCCAGGTACTTTCCAAGTACAAAACTTTCACACAATTTCTAAGATTGAGTAATTTGAACATTATGTTCAGCGAATTCTGCAGCAAACAGATCACAAGAGCTTTGGCCTTACACTAACTTGTTCAAAACATCACCCTTCCACAGCTTCCTTTCTTTCCTCTCCTCATGCTGCACTATCATTGCCAGAATTACAGAAGAAAGGGATTAAGAAGAAAGGATCTTTTCTGAGGCTCTGAAAGCCTTCTTTGGAAGAAGAAAGTAGAGGTGGAATATCAGCAAGATATTATGCAGCTCATTCTTCTGTATACAGGCAGGCCTCATCTTTCGCGGTGTTATTTACTACACGTTTAGCTCTTTTGAGGTTAAAAATCACAAAATACTAGTTGCTGTTTTTGTTAATTACACTGGAAAAGATTGTGTTTTACCTACGCAGACTACCTATTTGGATGCTTATTCAAACAAGTGTAGAAACATCTTAGGATGCCAATAAAAGGACGAGTATAACATATGAGGACATACATAAATGGAGAAAACATGACTATACAGTGGAGCAGTGAAAGTTACAGAATGTCTGCTAGCCTCATCCTGTCTGGATACACCTGAATTCATGCTTTTTCTTTTTTAACATAAATATCCTTCTTGTATTTGGCATTATTTTGTCATTGATGAAATAATGTATGTATATATATCACTTATTTTGAAATATTTTCACCCCCAATAGTTAAATTAAAAATTTTCTTTAGCTTAATTCTGAAGGCATCTTCAGCTTACCATTTTGTATGAAATACACTATAGGAAGTCATTAAGTCTTTGATTAACCTTCAGGAGAGAGAAACAAAAATGGGAAAGGAATGGAATTTTAAGTTGGTTTGCACAAGGGGATTCCAAGGACTGCGTTCGTGTCACTAGCTCTGGTCATGGCTGCTTACTTTTGTGGCAGCAACAACTGAGGCAGTTTAACAATGTTGGATTGGATGTATCTAAGGCTGTTGCAAGCAGTTATCCATCTCCACAGGCATTGTTAGAGGTAAGTGCAAATTTGTTAAAACTATTCTAACTTTCTCTCTTTACTTTTATTTTCCCTAAATTTCAATCATATGTTACTATGCTGTTTATCAATACATACATATATGTTAATCACACTAAACCTGTCATGATGATAGAGAAAAAAACACTTCTATGCTATACCACAAAAAGTTTCTTATTACACGGCCATGGTTTCAACCTGTTGGGTCATCATCAAGTAAAGACACTTTTCAAACAGAGCTTGTATCGTTTGATATCAAGAACCTATTTTCCAGTATTCCACCCTATGAAACCCTGAAGTTAATGGAAACCTTACTGAAAGATTCCAAAACAGATCTGACAATAGTGAACAAACTTTGCAAGTTGCTAAACCTGTGCCTCAACTCCAGTTATTTTAAATATAATGGCATCTTTTATAAACAGGATGATGGGATTGCGATGGGATCACTGATTTCTCCCCAATTGGCAGAAATTTTCCTTGAAAATCTGGAATATAAACTCTTCTCTTCAGTTAATTCCTTAATCAGTTCCATTGTCTACTTGTATATGTGTGTGAACGATGTTATATGTGCATGGAGCGGAACTGAAAGGCAACTAGGCAGTTTTGTAAATATCCTCAATCAATTGCACCCAAGAATTTATTTTACTGTAGAAACAGCCAAAGAAGGAATTCTAAATTTTCTGGAACTAAGCATCAGCGTTTAACCCTTTCCGCGCGTCGATGATTTTTAATGCTCTATCCCCTGGCGGCAGTATTTTTTTCTTTAACTTTGCTTTAAAAACTATTTTACTTATCATATTTAACAACCCTAACTCTGTTGTGTAATTTTTTTTTGAATCGGAAAAAAATTTTTTCTTGACTTCTTAAGAAGTCATACGCCACCGGCAATAAACTCTGACATATGCAACCCGCACGACATTTTTTCCCTTTCTTTTCCGACGATATCTTAGAAGTTATCGAAAGAGATTTATTCATAATAAACAATAATTCGTAATTATATTTATATTTGACACATTTAAAATAGATACAGTAATTAATTCGTGTTTTTTCAATGACACACAGACATACGTAAATATTTTTATTACCAATTCTTTTCGAAGGAAAAATGCTAAACAAGAGCTAATAATTTATTGTACAGTAATTTAAAATACAATAATACTCAACACAATAATTTAATGTTATTTACAAAAATCATTTTTTAAAACCCTGCTAATGAAAATAACTATTTACAAATTCAAAGGTACTAATTATATCTAAATTAAAATTAAAAAAATATTTTGTTACAATATATTAAAGTAAAACTTAGCATGAACATGAAAGACAAGTTTATCTAATATTATTGTTAATAGTAAAATTACGAGCAATTTATAAGTTTCTGAAATGTTAATTATTAATTTTAAATAT
>KZ308197.1:884298-897292 GCA_000376725.2 Ladona fulva | reverse complement strand
TTGTACTTTAATTTACTGATTTTCGTGATGGCTTTTTGAGCTTTGTCCAAAAAAATTATATTTTTATTCTGTAAACCAGGTCTTTTTTCACGAATTTTTATATCCAGATGGTCCAGAAGGTTACAATAATAATCTGAATTTATTGTTTTACCAGTTTGGAGGTAATCCACGAACAAAAATCCTTTTCCATCCTAAAAAACTGATGCTAACACCTTTTCGGTCGATTTCTGGACATTAAATTGCTTCGTAGCTAAAGAACCAGGTTCACACCACCCTTTAGCACCTATTTTTGATTCAGGATCATGGTGGTAGACCCAAGTCTCATCCACAGTGATGAAACTATGCACAAACCACCTTATTCTTTCTAAAATGCTCCAAATGTTGCTGAGAAAGTCGCATCCGTATGTGCTATTACTCCATTTTTAGTGAATGGGGCACCCAATGTGCAGACAGCTTTCTCAGACCCAAAACTTCAGCCAAAATATTGCTCACACTGCCTAAATAGATGCTTAGGGCTTCTACTAAATCTCTTTCGGTTAATCGACGATCTTCCAAAACCATATCCTGTATTTTTCTACGATTTCTGGTGTTGATGCACTTTTTGGCTGTCCTTCACGTGGATCATCTTCAAGACTTGTACAACCACATTTAACCCATCTTTCTATTGTTCTAATTGAAGGTGAAGAGTCCTTGTACACGTTTAACAATCGTTCATGAATTTGTTTTGGTGCTGCACCTTCCAAAAATAAAAATTGTATCACTGCACGATATTCAATTTTTTCAATTGTAAAAAAATACTGTTACACGTCAACTTTGAACAGCTATATATATGTGAATTAGTTGACAGATCTACATAAAACTACACACGTGTTCATGAAAAAGTAGCACCATCTTTAGACGAATATACAACAAACCTAAAAGCGTCATCTCTTATTGAATGAAAAAACTTATTGTACAACCTAGTTCATGGAGAGAAACCCTTATAAAAATGTGGTATCCCTCAATTTTGTTTATCTATCACCCTAAACTAGTCTTGTTCCAAAGTTGGAAATCAAGCAAAGTATCACTCCTTGTTACTTCACAAGAACCCCTAAATTGTTTAATTAAAAACTTCTAAATATAGAGATGAAAACTACTTGAAGGCTTTTTACTTTGAGACACCTAGAGTGAGAAAGAGTCCTAGGGTTATATTTGTCATTTCTTTAGCAATTTGAGTAAGAAATAATAATTTTTAATGCTGATGAGTTTTAATGAAAATAGTTGAATACATATTAGGGCCATTTACTACCCCTGATATAAAAGACCAAAATCTTAGAAACAAAGTGTAACAATAAAAACTTATGCATTCTCAGGGTTATTCACCAGTCTTGATTTATTATTTTTCAGTTCTTAAACAACTGCAAGAAAATTTATTTTCACCTAAATTTATAGTCTGTAATTATTTCAATTGCTTCTCCTAATAAACAAATGATGCGTATCTTAAGATAAGTAATATATGAGGTTAGGCAGAAAAGTAATGCAAACATGTTTGTAGAACATGAACAAAAACAAATAGCAAGATCAGGCCAAAAGTAAAATTTTTTAAGCTTCAAAATCACTATAAACAGCCTTTAAAGGACGAAGAATTTCAGTAGGAGTCACTCTTTCAGCAGTTAAAAATTTGATAACGACACGCTGTTTAACTCGCGTTGACTTAAGTACACTGCTGGCCAAAATTAACGCAACACCCCGCGGCGTGACGGAGTAGGAGGTTTAGGTACTAACTGTGCTGAGGACTTTATAGTGCACTCTGTCAACATTGTCAGAGGGGGGTGGGGGTACAGCCCAATGGGGTTAGGTGAGGGCGAGGCCTAGATGTGCTTAAAGTCGGAAAATTCAGAAATCAGCATTCCTGCGTAACTCTACATGTGGAGCATTCGTGAGAAGGAATACATCCTTCCAACATAAGATGCATCCTTCTTTCGCTTCAGATATGCAACGCGTTCATTTGATTTAGTATTCCAGTCTTATTTCATTATCTTTATCTACTGCCAAGGGATATCGAGAATACGAAACCTTCGAAAACGAAATGTTCTTCAGGGCATGTCACAACTATTAACGTTGCTTTCATGGCTGAGACCGCTGTTTTCATTCGAGAGACAAAAACAATTAACGTCTTTGTTGAACTCAAGGATGGGCTTTATTAAGATTAAATGAAGAGCATTCCTTATTGCCGAGAATCGTGGTAACTGTAAATCTGACATATTAATTTCACAGACATCTTAAACAGTTGCTTCATTTGATGTCGCTATTTCACAAAGGGCGAACGCGTGACACACTAGGCTATCCCGGAGAACAATTCTTTAATATCTCCCAGCATTGTGATCCTGTTATTTCCCTATAAAATATCTCAAAGTAGAAAATTATTGATGGGGTTTCGATGGAATCACTTCGCACAATATAGAATACTGGACTAATGACCACCTTGTGCACAACTTACGAGGAAGATAGACGTGTGATTACTAAGGAGAAGAGGCAGGTCTGCTCGATAACATGGTAATTTTCGCATTCACCTTATCTGAGAGGACCCACCCCTCTCACTGTGTTTTCAATACCCCCATGCCTTTCCGTGATATTAGAGCGTCCGTGCTATGAGAATTCGTCATTATGCCGTTTGAAATATAATCTGAGCGTAGAAAGTAAACAAGTGGGATGAATTTTGTCACCTATTGACAGGGTTCTTTTCTTCATGAGTAACGGTCTTAGACATACAAAAGAAACATCTTCAAAACAAATTCCTGATAATATAATGCGATAAATTACTGAATAAGGCAACTACGGCTCCATCAGGAGATCATATTACTATTATTGAACGTATTCTGTAATTTCCCGTGATGATACTTGAAAGCGGTGTACGGAAAGTTCACCTTTATCCCTCAAATGTTCAAATCTTCGGTGAAAAACAAATTCACCAGCAGAAGTTTCAGTATACAGTTATCATCCCTACAGGAGTAATAGATGTTCTTCTCTTGAAAAAATCTTGTTGTCGAAGATTTTTATTAAATTCAGATTCGCTGGTTAATTTACTAAACATAATTGATTATATTTCCGTAACTCCGAGTAAGCTACTGTTGCTGTAAGCAGCTCGTGAGCTTATCGGCGAATTTTCAAATATTAAGACAAATAACGATGATTTTCGGGAACATATTGTTCGTCAAAACAAATGACGACATTTCTCCAACGATGCACCTGGCTTCTTTACGACAGTGTTTGTTATAACAAACACTGATTTCCGAAAATCGCATTATGGAATCTTCATTTAGTGAAAGCCTTCATACCGGAGTAAGATGATTTTCTGATTAAAGCAAGTAGAGTTAGTTTAGGAATCGTTGGTACGAATTGTTGGTATTACGGATCCATCGTTCGGAAACTCCAATTGAAAAATTTCCTCCTTTTCACTCCTCTTGTGCTCTAATACAGGGTTTCCCAACCTCTATAGTCTGCCGTGTACTCAAGACGACCAATGTGCCATAACTTTCTTTTACTGTTGGTTCTAATTGAACATTTTACGATTACAATAAAATCCGCCTAAGAGTTTTCAGGAACCGCGTTTTTAATTGTTGCACGTTGGAAAACGAAAGTGAATAGACCCCAAGGAGGCTAAGGAGGTGCCATTATGTAAGGTGGGGCGGGTTCATTCATGGGAATGTAGTTCAAATTCCTCAAGTTCGCGCCGTATCTTATCACTCGATTCTATTTCCTACTAGGGGAATTTGGCGAATTCTGAGATTTCCCATGCACTATTAATCGCTCCCTATACCTCATTTTAAAATCATTCGTCATCTGACTGTGCCCTAGTGTGGACTTACTATCATTTTGTGCCTGGGGTTACACTTCAATTTTTGACAGTGCTCCTAATTTGACGGCTTACTTCGTGTTACGATGCCACCACTAACATTCCTGAAGCATTCCAATGTTTTGAATAAAACTATATTCCCGTAAATCATCACATCGTTTGCCTTAATGTTTGAAAATGCACCGAGTTACTCGCGAGCAGCTGACAGCAAAAGTAACTTAATCTGGCTTACAGAAATAAAATCAATTACGTTTAGTAAATGAACCAGCGACTCTGAATTTAATAAAAATCTTCTACAACAAGAGTTGTTTCAAGAGAAGAAAAATTACTTTTGTAAGAATGATACATATCTACTTAACAACTACTGCAAAAATTCGTTTCCGTGCAGAAGATTTGAACATTTGTGGGATGAAAGGGAACTTTTCCGAACTTTGTTTTCAAGAATCATCACGGGATATTANTTAAAAATTAAATAAATTACAAATAGTTAAGATATCTATAAAGATAAGGATGAATTTAAAAGGAATTATTAATTACACTATAAATATACCATGATCGATATACTGAAAAATATTTTCTCACCAAAACTTTTAAACAAAGACAAAAAAAAACGAAACGCTGAAATCGAAAACGGATGCTTCCTCACCAAAGGCAGGACACAGTATGACTGCGAGGCGCTAAAAGAAAGAGCTTCCCCCACGTCGGCTCTTCACTGCAGCTGCGAGAAACGCACTTCAGTTTATGACTTCTTAAGAGGTCACACGCCACCCGCTAGCGTTCGGCATGACTTCTTAAGAGGTCATACGCACGGAAAGGGTTAAGGAAATCGCCACAATTTTTCGATTTATAGAAAAGAAACCTATAAAAATCATGCTATTCTTGCTGATTCATGCCATCACCCATCCCACAAACTAGCCCCCTTCCACCCCCTCGTACGTAGACTTTTCGAAATACCCTTGTCTTCAGAGAATTTTCTAAAAGAAGTTACCATCATGAAGGACATGGCAACAGCCAATGGTTTCCCTGTGGAGACAATAGACCATCACATCTGCAAACAGAAAAAGAGGAAATGCTGCAACCGCATATATTGAACCAAGGACAATGAGACTCCCCCACGGCGCTGTTCCATCAGGTTCCTCAGGAAGATGTCTACACAGGTAGCGCAGCATTTTCCCAAGGAAAGGCTAAGGATAGTCTACAGACCCCCCATAAAGCTAGGTGACCTGCTGAAGAATGGAAAGGGCAAGGTTGACCCGGCCCAGAGGAGTGGTGTTTTCAGATTAAGATTGACTGCCCAGGGATCTAAACAGGTCAGTGTGGGCGGCCTTTCACCAAAAGAAGGAAGGAACACAAAGCAGCCTTTTGCAATAATCACCCGAAAGTGTCCCAAATGGCTAATCACCTACTTGAGCTAAATCACCATTGCTCATGGAAAATGGAATATCTCTATTTCCAAAAGAAAGGCTATGCTTTAAACTCCTATGAAAAATTGGAAATTCTTAAAACCCTTTCATGCCCTAATGCCCTTACTGTCAATGACCATTGCTTACTATCCCCTTCCCCCATCCTCTTCACGACGGTCAAAACCCTAAAGACTAGCACCCCCTTCCTCTTAAAAGCCCCCTTCCCACCCACTTACATCCCCTCCCTCCAGCCTTCTTATATATGTGCTCTGTTTGAAAAGTGTCTTTACCTGATGATGACCCAACAGGTTGAAGCCATGATCATGTAATAAAAAACTTTTTGTGGTATAGCAAAGAAGCGTTTTTCTATTTATATTCATGATGGAAGACTACTACGAAGTCGAAGTCGAGGCCAAGTTACTGGATTCCACACTAAATCCTTTCAGAATAAGCTTATTATTTGCCTTATTGCAGCTATCCTCCATATTTTCCTATCCTTTCATACAATTTTCGAATCAAAGTCATCCTCGAACTTGTTAATATATACCCTCTTATTCATTAGCCCTCTGACAGTCAAATTTTGTGAAAATCCTACCACAAATCTTCACATCATTTCTTAAAAAATTAATTTTGAAATTAAATAAAGATGTNAAACTAAGAATTTTTTAATCAACAGCTTCTAAAAACTTTCTAGCCCCTTCTAAAGTAACATTGCACATCACAGATTCATTTACATTCGTAAGTCAAAATCAATGTTGCTATACGCCTATTATTTACTTATATAGGTACATCTATGAGAGACAGAAAACAATTTCAAGCTAGAAAATAAAGGTATTCATTTTTTTCCATTTATGATTGTCCTAGTCTCTTATATAGTCTGAAATTAGCATAGCTTTTCATAACTTTGATAGCAATAACATATTCTAATTCTTAGGTGTACTGCATTGTCTGGTATCTTCAACGTATTTTTATCTATACCGACAAATATTCTCATTACCAGAACATATTCCTTTAGCATCACTTTACTGGAGTTTCTTATCTACCTAGTTAGTCTCCAATGCGTAAACCTGTTAATGTTCTTACTCCTGGACTTGATGTTTCGACGTCCTATCTACGTGTNTGTATGATCTTTTGATAATATATTTCATGATTTTCAAAGTGATAATTTCTAGTGGTTGAAACGCTGTGTCCAAATCTGATATAGAAGGTTAATCATAAGATTCAGTTATTTCTTAATTTTGTCCTGATTTTATGCTTTTGAATATGTTTTGTATTATTTAACATATCAAGTCAAAGTATATAGTACATAGGTTGTATGACATTGCAGATTACTCAATGTTATAAATTTAATCATACTTTCTAAATGCTTTTTGATAAAATCTTTCAGCTATGAAAATTTTTGGTTGCAGGGTTGCCAAATACACTCCCCCCAAGCCATAGTGTGTATTTAATACTGGCGTGGCAATCTTTTCAAAGGCTGTTTCTCAAAATAAATTTTTAAATCATATACTTATATTCTTGTATAAAAATAATGTTGTATGTCAAAAACTTGATGCAATATTTTGCTGTAATGAACCTTGTTTTAACCAAAATTTAACTTTATTTAATATATGTGACCCAAATAGCTTTGTAATCTGTTTGAATGCATACTTTTAATGGAGTAATTAGGTATCTCCCTAGGTGCATGTGGTTTTTGGTNCAGTTACCTCACCGCTGGAGAAGAAGGTGAAAGAAAGGCCCCTGTAAGAGATACCTGCTTGTATAGGCCTCAAACGAGGCTAGGGACGAGAGATGCATGACTTCAATCGCCCCCTACAGAGCAAGTGGTTAATGCATATAGATGCACTTCTACTTAAGCTACCAGAGCATAATGCTGACTCCAATGTATTAAGATTTTAATTAGCAGAAAAGAACAGCAACTTCTTTAAAGAAATTCAGGTCTTACTGACGAAAATTCATTACCATTAGAGTTTTCGTTACTTGTCTTGAAAGACAAAGCCAGATAAGGCTGAATTACAAAGTTTAAAAAGCTTTTGGACTAATAGATGTATGTTACAATGAAATTCAACTTAAGAAAGAACTATTTCTGCTAGAAAGATTTCCTNAGGATTCGCTCGAACATGCCGTCTGCGAATGGCGCTCTTCAATTATTTTTTAATATCGTCGTCCGCGGAGCGAGAGACGGATGCCTTCATTATCCAGCGAGAAATTCGTCCCGGACGGCGTTTTTCTAAGGGGGTGCGACCCCATTCTGTCGATAGGGAGCGACCCGGTGGGATGGGGTTCGCTTCAAAGAGGCGCTATTCTCGTCGGGGGGCGCGAGGAGGGGAGGTTTGTTGTGGTCGTGGAGAAGGGGTCACGAGATCGAAGGGGAGGACTCGGGTTTCGCGCCAGAGAGCCTGTTACCATGGCGACCGTGTCGTTACGAGCGATGACGCAACGCGAGCGTCGATTGTTGTTGGAAGAGAGCGCCGGTGATGGAGCGGTGGGTGGGGTGGGAGTTAGGGGCCCGGAAATAAATCACGCCGGGCGGGATGTATCTCTTTAAAAGGTATTTTTTTCCGTTGAATGATTTGCGCGACATCTGACGATAATAATTTCTCTCGCGATTCCTCGGGAGCTCGTCACCGGAAAGGAATTCGATTATTTGTCGGACGTTGGAGTCATCTGGGAAGTGCTCTAAGGCTACTCTCACTTTCGATGAGGCAAAACCGTGATAGAAGTGGTTGAGTCCGCCCGTTGGGCAGGGAAACGCAACTTACCTTCAACCGTTCGTAGTGTTTCTCAACCTATGTTCGGTGGACACCTTTCGGAATGTTCATTTTTATTTTTAACGGTCCGAGATCGGATCCTTGGGATACATGTCGTTTGAGATTTGATTTTTAACATGTTTAGGATCTATAAGTGTTCATAGACGTACCTTCCCGCATAGTTCCCCTTAGGTTGTTCAATAAGTTTTCTCGTTCGATAAGAAAAACACGAATTAATTGTTTCAAATTATTCAATAAAATCTCCCAGAACTTCAATACACTTGTTCCAGTGATCTTCTAATTTATGGATTCCATCCCTGAAGTGAGAATCCGGAAGACTGTCGAAATACGCTTCCACGGCTTCTATTACCTCTTCATCCGATGAAAATCGTTTTCCAGGCATGAATTTTTTGAGATGTCAGAATAGCCAGAAGTCAGAGGGAGCTAAATCTCGCGAATAGGGTGGCTTTTGCAATAATTCGTACTTTAATTTACTAATTTTCGTGATGGTTTTTTGAGCTTTGTGAGAGGGTTCGTTGTCTTGGTGAAAAATTATTTTTTTTCTTCTGTAAACCAGGTCTTTTTTCACGAATTTTTATATCCAGATGGTCCAGAAGGTTACAATAATAATCTGAATTTATTGTTTTACCAGTTTGGAGGTAATCCACGAACAAAAATCCTTTTCCATCCTAAAAAACTGATGCTAACACCTTTTCGGTCGATTTCTGGACATTAAATTGCTTCGTAGCTAAAGAACCAGGTTCACACCACCCTTTAGCACCTATTTTTGATTCAGGATCATGGTGGTAGACCCAAGTCTCATCCACAGTGATGAAACTATGCACAAACCACCTTATTCTTTCTAAAATGCTCCAAATGTTGCTGAGAAAGTCGCATCCGTATGTGCTATTACTCCATTTTTAGTGAATGGGGCACCCAATGTGCAGACAGCTTTCTCAGACCCAAAACTTCAGCCAAAATATTGCTCACACTGCCTAAATAGATGCTTAGGGCTTCTACTAAATCTCTTTCGGTTAATCGACGATCTTCCAAAACCATATCCTGTATTTTTCTACGATTTCTGGTGTTGATGCACTTTTTGGCTGTCCTTCACGTGGATCATCTTCAAGACTTGTACAACCACATTTAACCCATCTTTCTATTGTTCTAATTGAAGGTGAAGAGTCCTTGTACACGTTTAACAATCGTTCATGAATTTGTTTTGGTGCTGCACCTTCCAAAAATAAAAATTGTATCACTGCACGATATTCAATTTTTTCAATTGTAAAAAAATACTGTTACACGTCAACTTTGAACAGCTATATATATGTGAATTAGTTGACAGATCTACATAAAACTACACACGTGTTCATGAAAAAGTAGCACCATCTTTAGACGAATATACAACAAACCTAAAAGCGTCATCTCTTATTGAATGAAAAAACTTATTGTACAACCTAGTTCATGGAGAGAAACCCTTATAAAAATGTGGTATCCCTCAATTTTGTTTATCTATCACCCTAAACTAGTCTTGTTCCAAAGTTGGAAATCAAGCAAAGTATCACTCCTTGTTACTTCACAAGAACCCCTAAATCGTTTAATTAAAAACTTCTAAATATAGAGATGAAAACTACTTGAAGGCTTTTTACTTTGAGACACCTAGAGTGAGAAAGAGTCCTAGGGTTATATTTGTCATTTCTTTAGCAATTTGAGTAAGAAATAATAATTTTTAATGCTGATGAGTTTTAATGAAAATAGTTGAATACATATTAGGGCCATTTACTACCCCTGATATAAAAGACCAAAATCTTAGAAACAAAGTGTAACAATAAAAACTTATGCATTCTCAGGGTTATTCACCAGTTTTGATTTATTATTTTTCAGTTCTTAAACAACTGCAAGAAAATTTATTTTCACCTAAATTTATAGTCTGTAATTATTTCAATTGCTTCTTCTAATAAACAAATGATGCGTATCTTAAGATAAGTAACATATGAGGTTAGGCTGAAAAGTAATGCAAACATGTTTGTAGAACACGAACAAAAACAAATAGCAAGATCAGGCCAAAAGTAAAATTTTTAAGCTTCAAAATCACTATAAACAGCCTTTAAAAGACGAAGAATTTCAGTAGGAGTCACTCTTTCAGCAGTTAAAAATTTGATAACGACACGCTGTTTAATTCGCGTTGACTTAAGTACACTGCTGGCAAAAATTAACGCAACACCCCGCGGCGTGACGGAGTAGGAGGTTTAGGTACTAACTGTGCTGAGGACTTTATAGTGCACTCTGTCAACATTGTCAGAGGGGGGTGGGGGTACAGCCCAATGGGGTTAGGTGAGGGCGAGGCCTAGATGTGCTTAAAGTCGGAAAATTCAGAAATCAGCATTCCTGCGTAACTCTACATGTGGAGCATTCGTGAGAAGGAATACATCCTTCCAACATAAGATGCATCCTTCTTTCGCTTCAGATATGCAACGCGTTCATTTGATTTAGTATTCCAGTCTTATTTCATTATCTTTATCTACTGCCAAGGGATATCGAGAATACGAAACCTTCGAAAACGAAATGTTCTTCAGGGCATGTCACAACTATTAACGTTGCTTTCATGGCTGAGACCGCTGTTTTCATTCGAGAGACAAAAACAATTAACGTCTTTGTTGAACTCAAGGATGGGCTTTATTAAGATTAAATGAAGAGCATTCCTTATTGCCGAGAATCGTGGTAACTGTAAATCTGACATATTAATTTCACAGACATCTTAAACAGTTGCTTCATTTGATGTCGCTATTTCACAAAGGGCGAACGCGTGACACACTAGGCTATCCCGGAGAACAATTCTTTAATATCTCCCAGCATTGTGATCCTGTTATTTCCCTATAAAATATCTCAAAGTAGAAAATTATTGATGGGGTTTCGATGGAATCACTTCGCACAATATAGAATACTGGACTAATGACCACCTTGTGCACAACTTACGAGGAAGATAGACGTGTGATTACTAAGGAGAAGAGGCAGGTCTGCTCGATAACATGGTAATTTTCGCATTCACCTTATCTGAGAGGACCCACCCCTCTCACTGTGTTTTCAATACCCCCATGCCTTTCCGTGATATTAGAGCGTCCGTGCTATGAGAATTCGTCATTATGCCGTTGGAGCTATAATCTGAGCGTAGAAAGTAAACAAGTGGGATGAATTTTGTCACCTATTGACAGGGTTCTTTTCTTCATGAGTAACGGTCTTAGACATACAAAAGAAACATCTTCAAAACAAATTCCTGATAATATAATGCGATAAATTACTGAATAAGGCAACTACGGCTCCATCAGGAGATCATATTACTATTATTGAACGTATTCTGTAATTTCCCGTGATGATACTTGAAAGCGGTGTACGGAAAGTTCACCTTTATCCCTCAAATGTTCAAATCTTCGGTGAAAAACAAATTCACCAGCAGAAGTTTCAGTATACAGTTATCATCCCTACAGGAGTAATAGATGTTCTTCTCTTGAAAAAATCTTGTTGTCGAAGATTTTTATTAAATTCAGATTCGCTGGTTAATTTACTAAACATAATTGATTATATTTCCGTAACTCCGAGTAAGCTACTGTTGCTGTAAGCAGCTCGTGAGCTTATCGGCGAATTTTCAAATATTAAGACAAATAACGATGATTTTCGGGAACATATTGTTCGTCAAAACAAATGACGACATTTCTCCAACGATGCACCTGGCTTCTTTACGACAGTGTTTGTTATAACAAACACTGATTTCCGAAAATCGCATTATGGAATCTTCATTTAGTGAAAGCCTTCATACCGGAGTAAGATGATTTTCTGATTAAAGCAAGTAGAGTTAGTTTAGGAATCGTTGGTACGAATTGTTGGTATTACGGATCCATCGTTCGGAAACTCCAATTGAAAAATTTCCTCCTTTTCACTCCTCTTGTGCTCTAATACAGGGTTTCCCAACCTCTATAGTCTGCCGTGTACTCAAGACGACCAATGTGCCATAACTTTCTTTTACTGTTGGTTCTAATTGAACATTTTACGATTACAATAAAATCCGCCTAAGAGTTTTCAGGAACCGCGTTTTTAATTGTTGCACGTTGGAAAACGAAAGTGAATAGACCCCAAGGAGGCTAAGGAGGTGCCATTATGTAAGGTGGGGCGGGTTCATTCATGGGAATGTAGTTCAAATTCCTCAAGTTCGCGCCGTATCTTATCACTCGATTCTATTTCCTACTAGGGGAATTTGGCGAATTCTGAGATTTCCCATGCACTATTAATCGCTCCCTATACCTCATTTTAAAATCATTCGTCATCTGACTGTGCCCTAGTGTGGACTTACTATCATTTTGTGCCTGGGGTTACACTTCAATTTTTGACAGTGCTCCTAATTTGACGGCTTACTTCGTGTTACGATGCCACCACTAACATTCCTGAAGCATTCCAATGTTTTGAATAAAACTATATTCCCGTAAATCATCACATCGTTTGCCTTAATGTTTGAAAATGCACCGAGTTACTCGCGAGCAGCTGACAGCAAAAGTAACTTAATCTGGCTTACAGAAATAAAATCAATTACGTTTAGTAAATGAACCAGCGACTCTGAATTTAATAAAAATCTTCTTCAACAAGAGTTATTTCAAGAGAAGAAAAATAACTTTTGTAAGAATGATACATATCTACTTAACAACTACTGCAAAAATTCGTTTCCGTGCAGAAGATTTGAACATTTGTGGGATGAAAGGGAACTTTTCCGAACTTTGTTTTCAAGAATCATCACGGGATATTATAGAATACGTTTATTAAGGGTAATATCATCTCCTCATGCCCACGTAGTTGCCTTATTTAGTAATTTTATCGAATCATATTATCAGAAATTGTTTTGAAGATGTTTCTTGTGTTTGTTTTAGACAGTTATTAATGAAGGAAAGAACTCAGTCAATCGCTAAAACAATTCATCGCAATTATTTAATTTCTACGCTCGGATTATAGTTCCATGGCCA
>KZ308197.1:841563-864443 GCA_000376725.2 Ladona fulva | reverse complement strand
GTTTGAGTACATATATTTATTATTTTTATTTATGTATAACATGTTATCGAATGAATTAAGTTGTTACTTTAATTTATTAGATTAAACATATACGAGGCAGCAAAAAACAAAAGACTGGGATTAGCGCATGGATTCAATAAGCATATATTCATGGGCAAAATTGATATTTTATCATAAAAATTACCTATGATTAAAAAAGTTCGCTCTTCAGATAAGATCCGGATATTTAAAGTATTACAGAGGTTACAATTCACTTCACGAATTGAGAATTTTATGTCACGCATTCCCTATTGCTCAAGTACGCAAGCTACGATTTTTATTTGCAAATAAACACAAATATGTGTCTTGAAATGATGGAATGTTTTATTCTCAACTTGTACTCATAATGTATGCTGGGACATTAACAATGAAACATGAACAGGATCATTCAAATCTCTCGAGAATTGAAGTACTTTTTCTATCGTGCTAAGAAAAGATATTAATTCATGCAAACAGAATAATTCAAGTATTTATGTAGGCAAAATATTTGGATATATAAGGATAAACCTTAATACCTTCTGTATAATTCATACCGTAGCTTTCGTATGATCACAGCCATGAATAAAACAGACAAATGTATCTAATGGACAATATTCTCTATCCCGTACCAGAAGACAAATGAAAATCATTCAATTAATCACGATATAGTACCAGGACCTACAGTAATAATTTACCTGAATATAATCTAATTAACTTCTACAAATACGGATTTTTTCCATTCGACCATACATACGGTGCTTACATTCAGATCTTTCATAACTGTCGGTAAATGAATCCTGCACGATGAATTTCCTTCAACTGCAGAGTGAATTCAATTCGTTTAACCGTAGGGCTTCGTATCCTTGAAGATTATTATATTACAAACTATAAACTACACACTTTTCACACTTATTCAGGGAAATCGCTGGGCGCAGATTTGAGCTACCATTGTCGGCAAGCTATCCTTTTTCCAAATAATGTCCTATCTGTTGCACAAACACAATAAACGTTAAAACCAGAAGAAGATACAATTATAGTCGGTTTAAACAAATTCCCTTCACGTCTACGGCAAATTATTGGCACGTGAAATTATCTCAACTTGAGACCGCTGCCAGTAACGCGTACCCAAGGCAACTACGAGGGAATTACGTGTCTTTTTCCCGCGTATTTGAGGAATTTCGATTCTATTGAAAAGACTGAGGAACGTATTAAGCGTTTCAAAGGAAGTGTATAATGTCAGGTGACCGAAATTTCCTGTTCCGGTTCTCGAAATGGCGGCTACTTCTGAGAAAACCTGCTGCGTTTTCTTGTGGATGTAATTTGAGTGTTGAAGACATAGGACGGAAGAGTTTAGAATGAAATATTCGAAGAGGAAGTTTTTTTGTAACGTAAAATCAAATGATCTTGTGATTTACGTAAAGTGTTGAGCAAATGTGTTTCAGAGAAAAAAGTGACTCGTTGTGTGTGATTTATAGTACTTCTTCAGTCTTACGTGTGTTAAATTATGCATATTATTCTCATTAATAACCTAAAAATGTAAAGTGGCAAAGTTTTAGGAGTGTATGTGTCGAATTCCTTTTGAATTACAAAAACTTCGAAAGAAACCTGCAGAGGAAAGACCAAAAAGGTAAGACTACCGAATCACATTCTCATTACTAAATGTGATAGCATTTAGGAAAGTTATTCTTGCCCCAAAAACTAGTGTCTGCTTATATAGTTGAATTATCCCGTTTGTGTGAATATAGTGCTGTATCTCTTTCGTTGACATGATAGCATTGATGAGCTCCCGGATAACCAAGTTGGCAACGCGTTCGACTTCGGTGAAAGCGTTCCCGGGTTCGATTCCCAGTGGGAGACCATGTGTTACTTGTAGAGTCATTGGGCTTCACTAACGTGGAATTGTTTCTCTTACAGCATTCTTCCTCGGTGAGTAAACCAAGGGCAATCGACCTCACTACTTATCTTTTCTAGTAAGCATCACTCCTTTTTGAATAATACGAAAAGTATATCTGTAGAGTCATCATCATTCACATATGTGGAATTTTTGCACGAATAGCATTCTCTCTCAGGGAGTAAAGCAATAGCAAAGTACCTCACTCCTCTCTTGCCTAGTCGCCTCAATCCCCTCTCCATATCTTTTTGTAGTTGATGGTTGAGGGATGAGGTACAAACAAGCCTTCAACTGTACAGAAGCCTTCACTTACTGAGCAAATGTTTTGATATATCCGAAGTGTTGAATATCGTTGGGTGCGGAATATTCAAAGAATTTACCAAACGATTTCATTTTTCCAATTATTCGAGCAAAGGTTACAAACTTCGGGTAATGGAACGTTTAAGAAGTAAAGAATAACTTTGAAATCTGAATGTTAACATCTGAATCTACTGTATTCACCAATTCCTTTATAATTGCTTCCTCTAGATACTATATTGATTAGTTGCCTTTTATACTTAAGGACTGATAGTAAAGTCATCAGATTAAAGTTAAATTTCATCTTCGAACAAATCAATTACTGAAAAATGAGGATAAGTAGACGCAGTGAGAAGTAACTTATCAATCCTTTTGACTATTTCTTTACTCTTAAGTCGACAGATGAAGGATACATTTTCCTCTTCTGTTTAAACACCAAATAGTGTACCCCCTTTCATAAAAATAAACGAAATTAGAACATCACTTCTGTACGCAGAAGTAAAGTAAACGAGAAATTAATCACTTAATAAATCGTTTTTCATAACGCCCTTGCATACCTTCTGGCCCATTCTGATGAAATGTCTAGATTTATATATACCTGAAGATAGCGTCTATTTTATACTAACTTTGGCATTTATCGTTCATATATTTAGTATCATATAATAAAATATTTGTCTTGGTTCAAGGGAGTTATCATTGTGACAAATATATTGCCTACATAAATACTTGAATTATTTTGTTTGCATGAATTAATATCTTTTCTTAGCACGATAGAAAAAGTACTTCAATTTTCGAGAGATTTGAATGATCCTGATGTACTGTAAATCTTCTTCTTCTTCTCTTCGGCGCTACAGCCCTATGTGAGCCTTGGCCTCCATCACAATCAGCCTCCACTTCTCTCTGTCTCTGGCTAGCTGTCTCCAGTTTGTCACTTTCATCTTCTTCAGGTCCTCAACTGTATCGTCCAGCCATCTCAATCTGGGCCTTCCTTTCCGTCTATTGGCATACAGTCTCCCTTCCATCATCTTCTTCGGCATTGCCGTTTCTGGCATCCTCTCCACATGGCCCAACCATTGGATTCTCAGAGCTTTAATGAATTTGACGATATCCTCTCCTTTCATTATTGTCTTTAGTTCCTCGTTGGTTCTTCTTCGCCATACTTCGTTCTCAATAACCGGGCCGTATATTTTCCGCAATACTCTCCTTTCAAATCTCTTCAGGGCATACTCTTGCGTCGTTGTGAGTGTCCATGTTTCTGCTCCGTATGTTATTACTGGCCTAATAAGTGATTTATATATTTGTAGTTTAGTGTTTCTGTTTATTAGCTTGCATTTAAGTATCTTCATATTTGCGTAGAGTGCATTATTCCCTGCTTGTATTCTTTCATTTATGCATGTGATGCTTCTGTTTTCGCTGTCAATAATATTTCCTAGATACTTGAATTCTTTAACACCTTCAAATTTTATCTCTCCTATCTCTAAGTCCTGGATGGCTCTAGATTTACCAGATGCGTTCATAACCATATATTTAGTTTTGCTGGTATTGACTATCAGTCCCATTTTGCTTGCTTCTTCCTCCAGCTCTCTGTAAATCTGCACTAATCTTCCTTTCGATCTCGCAATAAGTGCTATGTCATCGGCATATGCGCATATTTGGCTTGATTTATTGAATATCGTTCCTCTTTGATCTATTTTTTCTACGGCTTTATGTAGTCCTAGGATAAACAGTGTGGTGGATAGGCCGTCTCCTTGCTTTACCCCAGTGCTAAATTCAAATTCATTCGATACTTGATTATGTATTTTAACTTTAGCCATGGTCTTCTTCAGTGTCGTTTGAATCAGTCTAATTATTTTAGGAGGAATTTCCATATCCTCCATTGCTTCTAACAGTTTGATTCTGTTTATGCTATCAAATGCTTGTTTAAAGTCTACAAACAGCATATGCACTTCGATATTATGCTCATAGCATTTTTCCATAATTTGTCTGATTACAAATAGTTGGTCAATTGTACTTCTATTGGCTCTGAAACCACACTGATATTCTCCAATTATCTTCTCAGTGACTACTTTCAGCCTTTCGTTTATGATGCTGGAGAATATTTTATACGCCACATTTAACAGCGTTATCCCTCTATAGTTCTCGCAGGCCAGTTTATTTCCTTTTTTATATATTGGGCATAGGATGCCCGTGCTCCATTCTTGTGGCATTTTTTCCGTTTCCCACATTGTACAGATAAGTTTATGTATAGCGTCAGTCATTATTTCTCCTCCATGTTTTACTAGCTCTGCTGCAATATTATCTTCCCCCGGGGCTTTATTATTCTTTAACTTTTGTATGCATTTTACAACTTCGTGTTTAGTGGGTTTAATCGTGTGTGGGCTTTCTACTATATTTGTTTCTTCCCTCTCTTCTTCCCTTGACCTGTCTTTTCCCTCAGTTGTTACTCTCTCCTCCTTATCTTCTGTGTTGAGGAGTTCTTTGAAATGCTCTACCCATCTTTCCAGGACTTTATTCCTTTCTTGCAATACATTCCCTTCCTTATTTAAACATCCCTCCATTCTTGGTTGGTATCCACTTTTCACCTTTTCCACAGCTTTGTAGAATTTTCTCCTTTCGTTCTGTTTGCTGTATTCTTCAATATCCTCTAGTTGTTTCTTCATTTTCTCTTTCTTTTTTTTCTTGCATATCCTCTTTGCTTCCTTCCTCAGTCTTTGGTATCTTTCAGTGTTCATTCTTGTTTCTTTCTGTATCATCCTTTCTCTAGCTTTATTCTTCTCCTGTATAATTTGGGCACATTCATCGTCGAACCAATCAGCATTTCTTGTTCTCTTGTTTTCTCTAATTGTTTCTTCTGCAGCTTCTTTGATCACTTCCTTTATTTTTCCCCATTCTTTCTCTATGTTTGTTTCATTAGTTCTTTCTTGGCTATTGGTTTGCATTTTACTAGCTAATGCTTTTTGGTATTGCTTCCTGACTTCTGTATCTTCATTTAACTTATCTGTGTCCCATCTTCTTTTAACCATTTCTGGTCCTTTTTCTGTTTTGATTATTCTCTCCCTTATTTTTGCTTTAACTAAGTAATGATCCGAATCACAGTTTGGCCCTCTGCAGCTTCTTACGTCTAAGACTGATGTAGAGTGTCTCTGAATGACCAATATGTGATCAATTTGGTTTACTTCACTGGATCCTGGTATCTTCCATGTTCCCATATGGATATTTTTATGTGGGAATGTGGTACTTTTTATAATTAATCTATTTCTTTTTGCAAACTGACCTAGCATGTTACCGTTGTCATTAGTTTTCTCGTGGATTGTGTGTTTGCCTGCTACCTTAGATAAGTGTGTTTCCTTGCCTATCTTTGCATTTAAGTCCCCCATTACTATAACCATGTCATATTTTTTTACTTTGTTACATGTGTCATCCAGTTGGTCATAGAATGTTTCTTTTTCTTCTTCATCTTTCTCTTCTGTGGGAGCATGCACTGATATTATTGTTATGTTTCTGAATCTTCCTTTCATTCTGATCCTATATAAAATCTATGTGTAATAAAATGTTATGTTTGCCAGCCTGGAAAAGCCATAATTGTTGGTAAAATACGCAGCGAACGTCCGATCACTGCCACAGTCGATAGACATCGCAAACTCGTCAATGATTTGAATCAAAATGACCGGCGAATCACTCAAAAGCATACTGCAAACCGTATTGGAATATCTAGAATAGAATAGGGTCAATAATCTTTCAATATGACAACGCTTGTTCTCACATCTCGTGCGCAACTGAAGAGGCTCTGAAAAAATCCTGAAGTTCGAACTGATTCCATACCCTCCTTACTCACCCAATCTTGCATATTGCGATTTTTATTTTTTTTCCTCTAATCAAGAGAGACCTTGAGGGTAATCATTACACCTCGGACGATGAGGTGAAGGCAGCTATGGCATCCTCATAGTTATAGACATAGGTTTTAGCCAAATTCTCGTCAGGCAGTTCCTTCCGAGATTCCCGTATGAGCAGCCTATATTCATATCCGTTCTCACGAATTCTTCGCATGTATAGTAACGCAGGAATACTGATTTCCGAATTTCCCGACTTCTTCCCTTCTTTCGATCACTTAGTTTTATGATGAAATCGCAAAGTTTATGATAGGTTTGCTTTGTTTCATGTTGAGGGAACTTAGATATTCATTGGACCGCTTATTTTTCTAATAAGAAGGAATATTATAGAAAGGGCATATTATAGGAGCACTTAGTTTTATGAAGAGTTGGCTTAAATTATGGGAAGACCGCTTAGTTTGAAGAAAAGTAAGCATAAATAATGATAGGAACGCTGTTATATATGATCTAGTTTGTATTATGATAGGACCGACTACTTTTCTGAAAACTATGCTTAAGTTATGATAGAATCGCTTACTTTTATGACATATAATCTTGAATTATGGTGGGACGGCTTAGTTTTATAATAAATCAGCTTGAATGATAACATAACCGCTTAGTTTTATGATAACTTAGCATAAATAATGATAGGAGAGCTAAGTTATATATAATCCAGTTTTTATTATGATAAGACCGACTGTTTTGTGAATACTATACTTAAATTATGATAGAATCGCTTACTTTTATGATATGTAATCTTGAATTATAGTAGGACGGCTTATTTTTATGATCCGTTAGCTTGATTTATGATAGAATCACTTAATTTAATGATAATTTAGCTTGAATTATGATAGTATCGGTTACTTCTATGATACGTTACCTTAAATAATGATAGAACTTGAATAGATAGATAAACCTGAATGATAGGACCGCTTAATTATATGATGAGTTTAATTATGATGGCATCCCTTTCTTTTCTAAAGACTTTGTTTAAATTATGATAAGACCGCATTTCCGAATTCAAAGCTTAAATTAAAATAGTGGGACCGCCCACTTATGTAAAGTAGTGGTACCACTAGTGTCAAATTTACTTTAAAACTCAATCGTGAACGGTTCATCCAATTTTCATACCATTAAACCATACATTCATCTAGAAACCCAAAAGTTGCTGCGTGTTAAAAAGAATTAGTTCTNACCCAAAATGTTTGGCCTCGCGATCAGGATATGAAAAAGGCCACGATTGCTCCAGTCGTACGTCACGACCGAGAAGCCAAGAAGACCAGTGACTTCCTCAATAAGATTCGCCGGAGTGAACCCGCCGTTTGAATGGAATTCGGTGAAATAATCCGCCGATCAAGAAGCATCTTCATAACGCTGACCTATTTATCACAGCAATTGTCTCTAAAATGCAGTATCTCGCTGCACTTTTCCTAATGCGCTAATGCATTATTATGCATATAAATGGATTATTATTACTAATAATATTATTGCTAAAAGTGTTTTTATACGTCAATAAAAAAACATCATCTTATAATAAAATATAGTGATTGTTGATAGATAGTATTGCCATGCATTCTGATATTCGTATAATAATAATAATAATATTTTAATTGCTTCTCATTATAAACAAATTTTGCCTATCTTAAGATAAGTAATATATATTAAGGCATAATTTGTTTATAATGAGAAGCAATTAAAATATTACAGACATGTATAAGAAAAAAAACCATTCTTGATGAGACTATGAATTTTAACATCAAACTATTTTTTACCTTTTTTAGGCTGCTTTTCAAAGCCTTATAAATCTGCATTTTGTGTATTTAAGAACTGTAAGTAAACAGTTAGTAAACTGTAAGAAAACAGTTAGCATTTGTGACTTTTCCTGTTATCTAATTACCTCAAAAGACTAATTCTCTGTAGTTTTATGTCTGTCCGATACTACCCTCAACTTTTTAAGGATGCTAATTTGTGATACTTTCGATTTAAAAAATATGGATATTATTATGTTTTACCTGTCAAATCACCTTTATCATGTTGTGTATAAGATAACAGGGTATCATTTTGTGCATGAAGTAATTGGATATAGTAGGGTATAGGCTATTTTTCAGCCTGACAGACTAAAAAAAGCTAAGGTGTCCGATACCAGACGACCTTCCCCTTTAACTGAAAAGTCTGCAGTAGATGGGCACGCTAAATTATGCAAAATTTGAGCAGATTTTATAGATCGTGCTACCATTTTTCAGGAGAGACACTGATGCAATTCATTTTCCTGCTATTCGGTTTTGTTCCTTTTCCTCTTTCTTTATGTGTGGTAATTGACGGTATGATTTACAGCCCCGTCTTAACTTTTTGTGTAAGTTGTAATAGAGTAGATTAGGTTTCCAGCCTAAATCCAACCCTTGAACACGTTACTCTGCCTAGGCACCCTTCCGATCAGTAACATTTTTAGCGATATTACTACCAACGCAATAGCCTCTCAGAATTTCCGACGCAATTTTTCGCAAGCTACGATCTACAAACTATAGTCAACTATAGTTACAAGCCGGCATCCGATGTCCAAGGGTTTCTTCTAGGTTCCCTGTATGTAAACACTTAGAGCACTATATCTGTGATAAAATAAAGCCGTTTGCTTGTTCATCCCGTAAAGGAATAGGTAAAAGCTAAGCATGTTATGGATGTATTGCCAATTTTAACTAAGCGCTACATGTTGAAACTAGTTTCACGTGAAGGGAATTTTACTTTAGAGTACACTCTTACTTTAAGTCATTCGTTGTCTGAAATAAGTTTTCCCCTTATAATCCTACCCTTAAAACCCCTGCTCCATGCAACGGAATGGTGCATGAAGAATCCGGGGATGCTCCTCCCAAATATCTCCCGAATCTTCATCCCAGTTATCGCTACTTCCGGACGTCCTTACACCATCGTACCGCATATTAATAACGCAGCTCTGATGGATTCCAAGGACAGTGGTGCGTACGAGTCTCACCCCTTCGTTGGCTAATGGTGCGGGGTGACAGGTGGCACAGGTGCTGCCAACCGACGTCTGGACAGCTAACCGAAGGGAAAAGAGAGGAAGGCGTTCCTCATAAGACCAGCTTCCGCTCCAAAGGGGACGCATTGCCCTCCTTTCGGACCCCATCCTCTTTGCGACGTTATCCATCCTCGTTTTTCTTCAACACCGAAATAGTCACCGCTTAGGCCATTTCCTCCGCGCCCGCAATGGGGTGTTATATCTTTTAGGAACTCCATTTGTTTCTTTTTTCACTCTTTTTCCGCATTAGATAAGAGAAACGACGCCGTCTCTCTGTCGACTGTGTCAGAAGCCGAGGGGTGGTTCTCGCTCAAAAAAGGAGCCCTCCCTGGGTTGAGGGGTGGATCATGCGACATGAAGGGATATATAGAGAATCTGGCGTTTATTTCCAGAGTAAGTCAAATCTCCCCAAGAATGAAGAACTCGACGTTATGGATGAATCTTTCCAAAGCGGTTTTCCTCTGCTAATTGCAGAAAAAATAGTTCATTCAAGTTAGCATTATCTGAAAATCAGTAAGATATCCAATTACGAATTCAATTACGTTTACGACCATTCAAGTTTATGGCGATGCCGAATCGGTCGGAAATTTGAAGGCGGTCCCAATAAATGGCGAATCTTTATCTTTTGATAACCCAATAGTCGAACTTACTCTTCTTAATTATTAAAACTAATTAGAATATGATAAAAGTAATTTTCCATTGTGCGCGGAACAAGATTTTATAGTTATTATTTGAAGTATTGTTCTGATTCAATTTAAGGGCTCTATGAAAAAATGCGTGAATAAATATGAGCAGTTTGAGCCAGATCTCATCGGAAATATTTATTTATCTGAAAATAAAAATGCATTCACTTTTTCAGGAAGCTCTTACATTTAAGAGGATTCCACACGGGTCTTAATTTCATATTGTAAGTTGCTACATGTTGCGATTGCATTTCCTTGATTAAATAATATCCAAAATTGAACTATATTGTTTCGCTGAAACAAAATGAACACCGTTTATTCCGTTTACTAAAGACGGAAAATGTTAACGATAGACACCGGATCTAAAATAAATTAAAAATCCCTGAAAAGCGATCTCTTTTAATCCTAAAAATGCATACTCAAGTTTAATTTAAAATGAAATAAAAATGACATTTAATATCCTGGTGTAACATATTTGGGTAAATAACTCGTGAATATATCGTTCATTAGTTCATCACTTAATAGTTCATTGAAAGATATCATAAATGAATTAAGAGGATCTACTACGATGAATATTTTGCTTGTTTTGTCAAAAGATGATCTAAATGGATCGAGGTTAAGATGTACAATGAAGTTGTGAGGCTAAATCCCAAAGAATAACAAGTACCCTGCACAGGCCTGCCAGGCAGGACAGGCATTCTAACCGCTGAACTACCGTGCCGCACATCTTCCACAGGCAATGGGAATGCTTTTGTGAGCACGGCGAACAATCTCCACATTTAGTGGCACGAACTGCCGCCTGAGGTCCTCACTGAGGCAGCCATCTCACAAACTAGGTCTTATAGGGTAAACCCACCTAAGGGGAATCACAAGGATTGAGGTAAAGATGTTAACTTTGCACAATGAAGTTGTGCGGCTAAATCCCAAAGAATAACAAGTGTGAAAGTGGGAGACCTGGGTTCGAGTCCCAGTCATGTCGCTATTTTTCACACTTGTTATTCTTTGATGATCTAAATACAAGAAGGATATATATCTTTCGAATATCGTTTGAATTTTTAAACAATTCCTTCGTAAGTGTTCATGCGATCGTAATAAGAAATTGATCCGTGGGAATCGTGCCTTGATTTTTCAAGATATCTCAAATTAATATACGTCTTGGCTTGTTTTATGAGCTGAAAACTTCGAAGCTTCCAGCCTGAATCAAGTGCACATCTCTAGGAATAACGGAAATTGATTGAAAATACAAATTGTAGGATAAGTAATCAAATACTTCAGTTTAATCGCAAGACGGGCATATTTAACCTTTAACTCTTTCGTTCGACCATATATTTTGTGAAGCGTAATAAGAAGAGGAACTGCATAGTTGTGGTATGGCATCGGTTTTCTTATACGTCAATAAAAAAACATCATCTTATAATAAAATATAGTGATTGTTGATAGATAGTATTGCCATGCATTCTGATATCGAGAAGAGAAGTTAGGATAATCCAACTGCAAATTTCTTGACAATGCCAGACAAAATATTTATCCGCAGCCATAAACATTTGATGATTTTTTGCATTAGTTATTATATACAGATTAGTGAATATTACAAAAATGGATAAAACATTTGCTTAGAAGGGATAGGAGATCGCATAGGAACCCAAGAATACACAGCCTGTAAAATATTATTAAATTAAGCATAAGCCATTAGTTTATTAAATGTACAGGTTTGAAACTACGAATTCACCCTTTTGCAAGGAAAATTCACCCTCTTATTCTCAACTGCGTCAGTGGTACGTTGTATAAATGAAATCCAATTAGAATTTAAAAAAATGTAATTTCGTTGTATTATTGTCGTTGAAAACTTACCTATTTCAGTATGTTGATTCATTTACGGCCTCTCTGCAAGTACTCTTGGCAATTTAATCCGCCAATTAAGCGTGTAATAGTCGAGTGCACAGCGTGCTAGGCACACTCTTTGTGTACAACTAACCGCTTTAATGATGATGAAATGGTAATATAACTCTTGTATATGATTTTTAGGAAGTGAGTAGGCGTTCCAATTTTCTAGCAGTATTGTTTTGCATTCTCGCCGTCCAAATTTTATTACGTAATAAATAATAAAGCCGTTTATTGAAATGCTCTTATTTCCAATATTTCCAGAAGTGTAAAACGGAGGATCTTAAAGTGGTGATAAATAAATTGGCAGGCGAAATTTACACCCTTGGAAATCGTTCATCATTATCCGATTGAAACCAGTTAGTTAAACATAAACTACATTGCACAGTACTTTAGGGAAAGAGAAACAAGCCTTCCATTCATTATGCACTAACTTTGAACAAAAAATGGCGATATTACCTATGACACAGATTTTTTAAAATAGGAAACATTTTAATATTAAAACCTTTAATTCTCTGAGTAATCATTCGCAGTGATTTAAATTTAAGCAATTTAAATGGGCGTTAATTACGAGAATTTATCATCTTTCGTTTGTTGAACCTAATTCAGGGTAATTAGAATGATAACTTTAATGCAAATACATCGTTATAGTTAGCAATTTAGAATGCACATTACCAGTGCTGTCATATATTAAAGCTGCGGCTTGAAAAATTATTATTTGAAAATAGTATATACCTGGACTTTGACGAGTTGTCCATTGATGATCTGCCATTATTTTGGGACATGTATACTCGTACATCGTTCGAAAGAGAATTTATTTGCCTTTAAAATGATATGCATTAAGAGTGAGCCTTTGATAAGCGTCTGAATTAAAAATCGATCTCCTTCTACAAATTTGATCCTACGGAGTTGAAATTTTTACTACGTGCTATTTAAATGATTTAGAAAAAAAAGCGAGGGCGATTTTACGTAAATGAAATGGGGGAAGAGATAGGAGGCGGCCTATAATGATGACGTCACTCCGGCGAGACGACGTTGCCGCCTCCTCGGGACGAGTAATAGTTCAGAGAAATGTTCAGTAGTTAACTTCATCGAAAGAAAATCAATTATTAAAGATTATTCGTAGAGTCTCCGTGGAATAAACTTATTAACAGTAGATTCAATGAAATATCTTGGATTAACTCTCACGAATAACTTAACATGGAGTACTCACATTCATAATAATAATGCGGAATTCATAATGCGGAAAAGCACTAAAAAAACTCGGCTTCGTAAAGAGAATAGTCGGTTGGAGCGACAAAAATATTCCCGAGCGATGGCCGTTCCGATAATGCCAGAAAGATCAAAGAAATAGATGTCAGAACCAATAGATTCAAGAACTCATTTTTTCCGCGAACGATACGCGAAAATAATAGATTAAGGAAATAGATTCATGGTGCATGCACCCCCTGCCACACGCCGAAAGGCGGCTTGCAGGGTACTCACATAGACATAGACAACCTTCTACTGTTGCAAAAAATATTTGTGGTAGTTTTCATAATGTCTTTAGTTAAAGGCTGACGGTGTATGCTAGGAACGGAATGTGTATCTAATCCTACTTAAATCATCCGTGTCTCCTTTAGTCGTACGTTATGTGCATAGTCTCATTTCGATCACTATACTGGCGAGTAGAAGAGAAAACGTCTTTCGAAACAAAGCATTCCAACTACGCGGATAAAATGGCGGTCTTCTCTTACTCTTAACGGAAAGAATTTCCATTACCGAACAGGATTAAATATTGTATCCTACTTTCACCACTCACCGAGAATAAATCGCAATTTCACGAGGTTACGATTACGAGGAAGTTTTGATGTGAGAACATCGACCTTTAAACCTTCAGACACGTTCGACTAAGTTGTCCTTTATTGCAACGACACGGATGCCGACGGTGGAATTTCTACATTCAAACTTTTCACGGCTGTGAGAGGAAGACATTTGAAGAATCTCGACTTGTATCACCCAAAATGTTTGGCCTCGCGATCAGGATATGAAAAAGGCCACGATTGCTCCAGTCGTACGTCACGACCGAGAAGCCAAGAAGACCAGTGACTTCCTCAATAAGATTCGCCGGAGTGAACCCGCCGTTTGAATGGAATTCGGTGAAATAATCCGCCGATCAAGAAGCATCTTCATAACGCTGACCTATTTATCACAGCAATTGTCTCTAAAATGCAGTATCTCGCTGCACTTTTCCTAATGCGCTAATGCATTATTATGCATATAAATGGATTATTATTATTAATAATATTATTGCTAAAAGTGTTTCGAAAGCTTAGGTCATTTCACACGTAGGCTCTCACCGGGAATCGAACCCGACACCGCTTTCACCGAAGTCTGACGCCCTTGGCTGTCCTTGCACAAATGCAATTCCTGTCAATGGGGTTCCATCTAGCTTGCGCACATATTTTTCGGATGTAGATACCCCTAGTTGAATTGTTTGTGAGAATAACTCCAAGATAAACTTCCGAGTCCACGTAGTTTCTTCCTCGAAAGCTGTACGAATATCAATTGGCGAGAGAATTCATTTCCAGAGATTACTACACTATATCGGTGAAGAAAAATCTCTAAATGAAAGAAAAAAGCTGGAATCGAGATAAATTCGTCAACATGACCTTAGTTCACAATCTAACGAGCATCAAAAAGCATATGCGCCAAAGGAACGACGAGCGACTGGTTTCGTGTGTAAGGACAAGCGGAAAAAACAAAATCGTTAAAGTAGCTCCAGAAGCTCAAAACTTCCATAGAAAACACATAATTTTGTTTCTAATTGGAAAAATACAAAATATTTCATTCTAATGGTAACACGAGGCAGAAATAAATGAAAGGATTTACATGATATGGGAGGTTTTGTATTGGTGAAATATTAAATCCATGAATATGGGATTCAAATTTTCAGCGACGTTCCGAAGATGACACTCATGACATTGAAACCCCCGTTTTGTTCTCGTTTTAATAGTCCTAATAGCATTAAATTTGCCATACTTGCCGGTAGTGAATATACACTTTCTCTAAGGAGCTTAAAATCATTCGCAAATATTGCCCGATAGAGGAATATCATGGTTATCGATGGAAATTGGCTTGTAGCTTCTTCCGCGGGGGATAGATAAATCAATAAAAATACGATGAAATACGAGCCGCACAAAATCGCAAACATAAGTAGACAGAGCAATGAGTTGATTCAGCTATGAGAATGATTCGGAAATGAGCCCCTTTGAGTTATCAGTTGACAAAATTGAAAATTATTGCGACAGATCGATAGCAAAAAGGCTCCGGGACTTGAAGGTATGCCTCCTCTTCTCATAGAAACGTTAGCTAGTGAGCTTCCACCCATTCTTCTCGTCTTCTACCAGAAATCATTGAATGAGGGCACTGTCCCAATGTCGTGGAAAAAAGCAAACGTCACTCCAGTTCCTAAGAATTTTCAGGTGAAATAAAGGATATTGTCATTCCGTTGAACACCGGACGCGATCTTCGAGAGGCGACGACCAAGCGTTACAAGGAAATAATCACTTAAACAGATATTTACTTCTGGTCGTTCTTTCCAGATAGCATCAGAGAATCTAATAGGGTAGATTAGGTAAGGTGTTGAAACACCCCCTGCCATACGCCTCTGGCGGCTTGCTGGGTAGAAATATAAATCTTAATCCATAATCTTAACTGAAGCTACTTGAGATACTGATTCACAAAGAATGTACAAAACTCTACCCAACTGCTTTTGACTGTCCAATCATGCGAATGCCTGTAACTTCGGGAACTTTCTGGTAGCGCCTCGTAACATCCACAAACTCCCCAATGAAATGAAAGCTATTTATACGTCAATAATAGTAATTTTCGTGAAAATAACCACGATTGCGTATAATTTCTCTTGCAAGAGGAATGGGTAAGGAACGAATGTAAACTTTTCTGGCCTGAATTCGTGAAAATTTACGTTTGATAATCATTAATAACACATTCTTTTATGTAGTTTTTCAAGTGCGGTCATTTTATAGAATTGCTTTTCTGTGTAACTGGTAGACCTATTAAGGAAAACTGCCGTGTATTCAATACTATTAAATAAGGTATAGGGTTTGGTTAAAATTTGGACCTCAGTGAATTGCTTCCATAGATAAATGGAGGTGACTTCCAGAAATTTGTATATTTCGCTCATAAAAGTTAATCTTTCTTATATATGACCTTATTTTTTCTTAAACGTTATCCGTGAAATAGTAACGTAAAAATACAAAATACTTTCAGGGATGTTTATGCGGAAGGGGTCGTCAATTCTAATGGGGTCTTGCCTACCGGGGCTTGTGGACAAAACTTGCAAGGAGCCCTGCGAGCAAAAACTTGAAAAACCCTACTAAAAATGAAACTCTGAAAAAGGCTCTTGATTTTTCTGGTAACTGAGAGAACGTAGCACTGGTAATCTCCGCATCTATTTTGAAAAGATAGTAGTTTTGTATGTCATCCTAAAGAGGCTTTCATATTTACCGTATATACACGTGTATAGGTCGATCTTTAAATGCAAATATTTCAATGAAAAATATCTAGAATCGTCTTATACACGAAAGAAGTACCAGGGTCATCCAGATAGTTCTACCCGTTTCGAAATAAAAACTTCGCATATCATCTTTAGATGTTCTTTGTATAACACCTATATTTGTGTACGGTGTTTTCCTGCAGTGGAAACATTTTTTCTGCGATAAAAAAAATGACGGTTTTTTTCTCCACATTTTTTTCTGATTAAAAAATGGTTTTTTCTCCACAAATCGATTCTGTCATTCTTTCCCTTATTTCGATTTCTACTTTGCTTCTTGAAAAAATATATATTTTAGTTTATAACTTTCAAATGTTTTATACTCGTGCTTGTATATTATTTTGACAAGGTTAAATGGAAGATGGGACTCTCTAGTCCCAATTTCGTCCAATAAATAAGCTGTTTGTATTGTATTGTATATTTACTCGAAAAATCATTTTATTATTTTGATAAATATTATTTATTTATATTTTAATCGAAAATAATTTTTAATTCCTATACATACCTCTTTGGTCTAAAATTACCACAAAAATGGGTAATTTTTCAATTAATAGACAGCATAAAATGTGATTAAAGTTTCTAATGGATCGTCAGGACGAAATATATCGATTATACAAGTGGAAAATACAGAGTTTGGCCAACTTCATAGTATCTGAGCTTGTAAAACATTGTCATAATGTCTTATATCTTGACTTATACGGAATGATTGTGAAATTATGCAACTCAAAATGGTTTTTAAAATTGATGAATTACATCTCTTTTAGTCCTTATTACTTCAAAATATACTTGTATTAAATATTCATACGTTATAATTAAAATTAATCCACTAGAAGTACCTTTGTAGTCTGTAACATTTACGAAAACAACAAAAGCGACTAAAACACGAGATACGTAAAAGACGGAAATTCTAAGTAAACATTCGGGGGGGTCAATCTATACACGATATCGATATATATACGACTATATACGGTAATTACGTTGTGCTTACAGCTCTTTTCCCTATAAATCTCAGGCGAGATAAAATCTCCATTGGGTAGCCGTTTGCGGTTTCTGATCCCGACCTTGATTTTCACCTCTTAAACCTGTATTCTTGCGTGCGCTCTCTTGGAGTGAGTGTGTGCACAGGAGGTCCTTGGTCAGCGACAGGAACGGCATTCCCTGCCAACCACATAGCAGCGCCCATGGGACTCCCTATACCGAACATGCATTTCCAAGAATATGTATCGTCGGCTAGATAAACGTCGCATGGTGATTCGTGATATACATGCATTCATAGCGGGGGAATTGCCCAGCGAATGATTAGATCATATCATGAATTGAATTACAAATGTCATTCGTAACAGAGAGTAGAGCGGCAGACGATGATTAAATACCACTGGGAGTTCAGTAGAAAAGATTTCTGTGATCCACTAATGAAAAGTGTTTCTCCAAAGTGTTTCTGTCGCCTAGGAAACCCTTTACACACTTAACTCGATTTGTGAGGTTCTGCAAAAGTGCCTTACAAATAAAATTGTACAAAAGAGAGGCCAAAATTTGTGTATAAAATTAGAAGTCATGTTCTCAAAAATGTTTGCGAGGTGGTAAATTAATTTTTATTGAGGTCTGTAAATAATATTACCTGAATTAGTAGAAAAATGACGCGATGTGTAAATACAACAACACGAAGCAGATGATAACAACAATTTACTTGGTATCTTCCTTGCCTGCAGTTTTAGACAATTTTTTCTTGTTTCTAATTTCAACATCTTCCTCATTTTCGCTGCTGTTTCCTTCGATAGATGTTTTCGAAATTATTTTTTGCTGATGATATAAATCGACAAGAGAGCGGTTCGTTCAGTGAGTTCACCAATATTGGTGCTGAATCTTAAACGTGTATAAAAAGAATATAATCTTATGAAGCTTAAATAGCGCCGCACTTTTGGGATAAACAGAAAATTTGCACGGCAGTAGCACTATTAAAGGCGTGCGGGATTCAAGCAACGCATACAATCAAAAAACACGTTTGCAATAAAAATATTGATGAATTGCGCAGATTAAAAGGATTCTTGAAGTGAAACGAGGAACACGACTGAGTACAACAATGTTTATTACGGAAGTAAAGAGGTAGAGACGATTCACAAAAAAGGATCACCAAGCAGATCACTGCTACGGTAACTACCAACCAATGAGTACTAACCTTCTCAGGTTACGGTCATACCAACTTACAAATAAAGATTAGAAGAGAATAGTGTAGCTAGTTAACATTATTATTATCATTACCAACAGATATTTATGTTAATTACGAGTAGATGTTAAGAAAAATGACATGATAAAAGAAACTTTTTGTTTACTTTTATCAGTGACCAATGTAAAAATAATTGATACAAGTAAATGGTGTACGGAAAAGGTCATACTAAACGAGGAAATAACGCGAGACTGCTGCCGGTAGCCGCCTAGTGTGAGAGCTTCCATAAGGTTCCATGCGCCACTACCAAGACGGAATCGGCCCAGCATCGCCCTTTTCAGTCGTTGAACCGGATGCTTCCGGCCGGCGAAAAACCGTCCGGTTGTTAGTGTGCTATCTACTTCAATAGTTCACTACCAACAACTCACGCAAATAACCGGACGGTCTTTTGCCGACCGGTCGAAACCGGCATGTGTGGAGGATGCCTAATCGTCCTTGATAATCGCAATGTTAATGAGACCAGATCCCAAGCCAATGGATTTCATTCCATTTTAAAATTCTGACGCAAAACAAAATCCACTCAGTGACTTAATTAATTAGTAGTTACGACTCCAAGGTTTAAGAAATGGCTTATCTGTGTAACGGGAAATTGTCGTTCACTGATGAGTAAATCTATCATTTTTTGCCCTATTTGAGGTGAAAAAACAGTAGCTCTCTACAGCAGTTACTGTCATTTTTATTACATGCATACCTCTCCATGGCATATTTGCAGTGCTCATCTCCTGAATTTTACCACTTATAACGTCTAAAAATATAATATCGTATTGATATACATTATTTTAAATTTTTATGGCTAATAGAAGGGCTTCGAGTTGCGAGGAAGCAGAAAACAAACTTACTCCCAAGGGCAAGCTGTACATAATTTGGGAACCGTTGATCAAATATAATATATTTCCAACATGGTGAAGAAAGCTTGTACTTGTATCAGAACTGCTCACATCTTTGGTCGAATCAACATCTAAATACCTCATAGCTACTTCATCTCATAAATATGGCGTTCTCTTGAATATAAAGAGCCGCATTTTTCCATTTCTCAAATTCTTTTCCAGTTCCTTTGAATGTGATTTTTCTTTCGCTGAATATTTTCACAAAGTATGGATATGCGCCCTAAAGCATCCGTCGTTCACATGTCCCGCTGTTTCCCGAACGAGTTGGTTGCGTTTGTTTGAAATTACTTCCAGATTTTTTATTTAGAAGTAGTTTTTCTAAAATTGCTTCGACAGCTAAGGTCATTTCGCAGATTTGAGTCCCCACCGGGAATCGAACCAGGGACTACTTTCACCGAAGGAGTATGTGCCACCCACTCGGATACCATTAATTCATTTACATACGATGAGCATTTAATGTGAAAATTATTAAAATCATACAGGATTTTCATCAACTATCGTAGGTGAGTGTAGTAGTATAGGAAGTATAGTGTAGAAGTATGGGAATTAGTACAGTGACTATAGGAAATAAATTTTCTAGCACTAATTAAGAATAGAAGCTACAATTTACATAGCTTTATGGAAAAATATTGTTTCTTAAGCTCACTATTTATTTGGTATTGTTAATGTTAGAGTAAATGATTCACTAGGAGTAGGAGATGTATGACCATGAGAAATTTTTTGTTCGTGGAACAGGGAAATAAATGTTGAAAAGAAATCCTATATTCACCGAGATAAATTTCCCACCCTTATTATCTTTATTCAGGCGAGATCGAGACTAAAAATTCTCTTCTTCTATCTATCTTTTCGTTAGAGATATTAATACATATATAAATAAATTTGTAAATATAAATGGGTAATAGTGGGGAAGAATGCTTCTTATAAGGCATTTATGAGGACGTTAAAATAAAACTAAGAAAGTCAAACCGATGACTTTACATTTTGAGGCAATGAAATCAATTACTTTGACCAAGGAATGATAACAATTTTTATTTCCGTCCTTTGATATAGTGACCATGTATGATGTACTTTGATATGTGCCATTCCAGCAGCTTTTAGAAGCCGAAATTTATCCTATGTATTATAGACCCTCAATCATTAGAGCAACAAAACTCATCACCGTCCATTTGGTGTCAAACCAGATTCATTCCCCGTTCCAGAATCCAACCAATCCTTGGCCGGACTTAGTAGCTCGGTCATGACCAGACGTACGAAACACGCATAACACGAAAAAAATAAACTTCTTGCCTTCGGAACAAGCATTCAACCTGACCAACGTCCCGCGACCAAATTTCCATTGTTCACTCTCGAAACTCGTTAAGATCTCCCGGACAGGAATTGAAAACCCGCTGAACAGCCGCGACGAATTAAGTACCGCAGTTCGACCTCCACAGGCAACGAAACGCAATGACGAATGGCTAAGAGAATCGACGACCGGTAAAACCCCCCAAAATGTTCCCGGAACTTGAACAGGATTTCTGGGCAAAGAGAATTCACCTTTGTAAATGGACCGCTTTTAGGCACTGATTAACCATCTCGCGAGGTCCTCGGCGGGAGATCCCTTCCCCTCTCCACCCCACCCCTCCAACACTTCCGCCCACTCCCAAATAATCGAAAGTCCTTCGCGCGCGAGGACGTCTATGGCAAGCAGTTTCGCCGTAGGATCGGGAATCCCAGAAGAAACGGGAAGAGCGGCGAGACGCGGCAGACAGACGGGATGGGATGTACGGGAAGACGAGCTATAGTTATTTATGATTGCTGCTAAATGGGGTATGGACTGGGCCGGAAGAGTTGTTGTAGAAAAGCAGAGAGAAAGTGAAGGTGTGTCTACACGAAGATACTTTTATGCTAGATTGAGTGTACTGCCAGAATGTCGCCGGTAGACTGACGCTGCTAATCCATTATTATGATAGCCATTATTCTTGTGTCACGTATCGCTCCAGCGAAGTTTCATCGAAGTCATCGCCACAACAGAGGCCTATTTTGCAGAGTTCGACAAAACGTATTTTTTGGATGGCTCGAAAAAGTTAGAATATCGCTGGACTAAATGTATTGAGTAGAAAGGAGACTATATTGAGAAATAAGTTTAAAAGAAGTTAAAAGAAATGCGTTTTCTTGCCTAACACAGGTACTTATCATACAGCCCTCGTACGCATAGATACTACCAAATTTCGCCAATGAGCTAGAACGGGCAATAGCTCTGTTCTTCGATGAAAATTTTTTGCACGCGCGCATGCAGTCCACCAAAACATTATTTAGCGGATTCGGAAAATCGGCGAAAATCTTACATTACTCAGAAGAATTGTTAGCTGGATTTTTCGATGGCCTAGGTTTCGCATCGTTAGATTGGGAGAGATAGGTGCTATGTGGAAAATATTTGTACCAATCACGGAGCACGAGTTAGAATATGATGTTAGTTGATATGACATAGTTGATGAGGAATTTTGATGGATGGGAATAAAATGGACAGAAAGAGAGCTATGCCTTGGGTCAGCCCAACACCATATGTTGTAGAGCTGCACATTCAACAAAAACTTAATTTTAGTTGGATGCTTAATGACTTATCAATTTGTTTTCACCTATACTTTTAGCGATATATTTAGATATCAATTTACGACTAAACTGAAACTAAAAACCATTATACCATTGACGTACAATAATACCATTTGACGTAAAAAATATCAGAATATACTTGTTATGCGAGTATACAAAATATTTGTATGAAAGATGGGGTGACTAATTTAAGATGTTCTTGCTATGCCGTATGGTAGATGAGATTTCTGCGTCTCCAATCGATGATTTAGGTTTTAAATTTAGATCCATACCCCGCGAGCCGCCAGTGGCGTAAGGCAGGGGGTGGGTTAACACTTTACCTAATCTACCCTATTAGCTTCTTCAATGTTATGCGGAAAGAACGACTAGAAGAAACTTACTGTTTTAGTGATTACTTCCTTGTAAAGCTTTGTCGATGAATTTTTCGAAAATTTTTGGTCGCGCAAGTCTATTTTTGACGAAGTAATAAAACGCATCCGATATGCTAATGACACGAAAAATGGTCGAGATCAAGTTTTTACGAGCACTTAAAGTAGCGGCTAATTAGTACCGTTTCCCATCTGGTAAGGAGTAATGCAGTTATTCTCATTACGGAAACTGATTTTGATTGCGAAACTGTTCAACACCTCCCATCTTATCCTACGGGCTGTTCCGAGTTGGTCACAGTCTCTCACAAAGATTCAAATGAATGATAATTCTCATTCTCAAAAGTGGAGGAGCGAGAGCGGCTCATTAAGATCAGAGCGATATAACTTTTGTGAATGGTTAGGGACTCAGCGGAGGGCGATAGAGAATTTTTCCTTGTTATTGAAATGAGAAATTCTGTTGTTAATTTCACATAAATCCACCTGATGATGTTGCACAGTGACGAAACCGGTTGAGTATTAAAATTTGAGTAGAATTAAAAATAGTAATATAATATAGTATATAGATAGTATAAAATAGTGTATAA